>CM032625.1:42863800-42969132 GCA_019097785.1 Fraxinus excelsior | reverse complement strand
TAAACGGAAATTCTACAGAGCCAAAATAGCAGGATATTGTTACAATTGAATATAGTACATCAAACCAATTACAGAGTTTTAAGGTAAAAATTGAGACAACGAGGAATAAGAGACACAACAAGACTGCAAGAGTATCTGGTCTCGTTATAAAACTCCAATTACAGAATTCAAAAGCAGGAATAATCTTATAGTAATGCTACCCTTTGAGAACATTAATTTAAATTCCCATTGGTTTGAGCATCATCAATTTCTTCAATCAAATACATGTTTTTTGTTATATCAAAGCTCCGAGTTCCGTGTACTTCACTCACCACTTGCATATAAACGCGTCCATTCTTTTGCTGCATGATTTCAGAGAATATGTACTTCCGTAAGTAATGGTTTTGCTAAAAAGAGCATTAGATTTCTGCTTATAAGCAGCGTAAGTTAATTAACAGCCTACCTGTTTCAACAGCTTCGGCCTCATTTGTTTTCCAGTGCTTAGCAATGTTTTCAGAGAGTGGATCATCTGGATTTGGAGCGCTCAAAAGTGCTTGAATGCTAAATGGAGACAATCGAAAAGTGAATTCATGGTTATTTATGAAATATAACATATGCAGCAGTGACATTTGCAATTAGATAAGCTGGAAGATCGCATTTCCACCAAATTCGACAAATAACAACAACAAACTAAGCCTTGTTTCAAATAAATATGGGCACGCTTCATGAATCATTTTTCTTTAATCAATTCAGTTAATCGTACTTCCATCAAATGATTGCATCATCTCAGTTTTAGGTTAATAATGCAGGTAGAAAGATGCAATTTCTAGAGTTCTAGGTCTACGGAGACGTGAAAAGCTTTAGTAAAAACAAGATCACTATAAATTCCAGTACCTCAAAAGAACTGTTCGAATCTGAAGAGCAGGACTCCACTTGTCTTTAAGAATATCAAGGCATATCCTTCCTAGCTGCTTAGAAAATCCAACAAGACACTTAAATATTGGACTCAGGCCTAGACAGAGACAAACACTTGAAACTGGGGCAACAAACCTTATCAATGTTAGGGTGGTATATTTTCGTGAGGAACCGAACCTGTTAGAAGATATTAAAGACAAAACAGTCAGCTAAGCATCATTCAACTAATACATTTACATTTAATTTGATCCAGCATTTTTTTTACTAATCTCAATTACTAAGATTTGTAGCAAAGAAGCTTTGATTTTTATTTCCATCAAGGTGACATAACAAAACAAAAACTAAAATTCCCCTTTTGGTGATTCCAGTTATAGCCATCCATTTACCATGAACTCAGGTTAATCAATGATCTCAAGAGGAATAAGTAGGGATGACAAAATTCCCCGCCCAGGCCCTCATTGCACCACCCCAAATAGTAAACATGATATTTTATGTTTTTAAATTTAAATCGTTTTTTCAAAAAATAAATAAATAATCAAACGGAACAGTAAATGGGGAGTTTTTACTCCCAGTCCAGCTCCTGCCTTGCCTCCTAAAAATCCTCAACAGGGCAGGGACGGTAATGGCCGCCCCAGCCTCGCCCATCCCATTCTACCTCTACTATTGTAATAATAATTATAAAATGTCATTAAACAAGCTGACCTCTTAATTACCCACTTTGACAGCTAAGAATGATAGAGAGGAAAACAAAGCACACGAAGATGAAGAAGAAACGGTCAATTACAAGGATTTAAGGTTGTAAATTTCACAATTTAAAATACCATTCCTAATCAAATGATGGAGTAAATGTCACGATAGAGAGTCAAACAAGTATAGTTGTCAAGAAGGCAGTGAGATTTTCAGGACAGACACGGTGTTCATCAGACCACCGTAGCCAAGAAGTTTTATCAATTAAGCCATGGAAGACCTAGTCAAACACACCAAGAATGTTGTTTAAAATGTGAACGCACCATGTAAACCTGCAGCACATTACACAATTTGTTCTGGCAATATCAACTAAAAAATTACTAGTAAAAAATGCATAACAATCCTGTGTAAAATCATTAAAAATTTGGACAGACAACTTGTACTTGTCAAAAACACATGAATGCACACAAAGCAGTACTGAAACTAAGCTGCAAATTATAATGTAGTCAAATATATCCCTGCCAAATAAGATAATTTTCAGAGCCACCTAATTCAATATATTATTCCAAAGGAGTTTCCTGGAGATTCTAGTGAGCTATATAAGAAAACCAAGGAAGGCAAATACTGCGACTTATAATCTTTCTCTTATCTTTTTTTCTATTTTTTTGTGTGGCAGTGGGGTGGGTACTACAATAGCAAAGGTGATGCAGCAAAATCAACAAGAACAATGAACACACCTAAAAGCATGTTGATGATGATAATATCTTCGAATTTAGAAACTACTGAGTGAGGCACACGCATCAAGACTTGTGAGGTGTGCGCTCCGTAATTCTCAAGATTTATTTAACTTGCTTTCGGTTTGGACCCCCAAAACATTAAAATTTATGATTGACCTACTTTGGGATAGCCCACTACTCCACTTGCTATCATTAAAAAAAAAAAAAAAAAATTATTAACCCACCTTGATAATCAGCTATTATTAAAACATTTTTAAAAAAATTCTCTCCCACATGAAAAATATTATACCTGGACCCTTGTGCCTAGCCTTTGATCAGATAAAGCTACCCGCCCTATGATCCACAACTCAAAATGAGCGTTGCAATGAGAAGCGCACATTCCCCATGTTGTGGTTCCCTCTGGTCTATATTCCCGGGTTGGGTTAGAGGAACATCCGAGCGATTGCCTTCGTGGATCCAAACGCTGTCGTATCATTCTTCAAACATCTCAACTTCAAAAAGTTGGAAATTCTAATATATGTCCTCACCTAAATCTAGAACCAATCAACTCTAACATCTTCACTGAATATCAGGACGCTGTCATATTTGACATTATCTAAATTCAAAAGTTCAACCACTTAAATGAACATCAGCACATATCAAAAATTGACATCATCCATGACCAAATTTTTTTCTACTTCAATACCGCCAATGATCTAAAGAGTGCCAATCTTGAAACTTAATTCCTAACGACAATATTCACCTTGACCAAATCAGAATCGTGGATATGATCACGAGGGACAACAAATTCACATTGCCATCAAATGCATCACTTAAAAAAGCTTTGATCCCAAAATCATCGTGTGCACCCATTTGTCAGCCGCCATGTCGTCGATTGACGTGCAGCCAAGGTTTCCAGTCATCGCATGACCGTCCCTCATGCACCTTCCTATGCCTGTTTCTCACAACCTCTAGCATCTGAAGGTGTTACTCCGTTATGACATCAAGGTGGTCGTTTGTGCATCAATAAATCAATATATTGATGCACATATATCATCTCCTCCCTGTAGTTCAATTCTTCCAATTAGGTATCACCACCAAGAAGCTATCTCCTTCATGGCATAGCTAAGAACATAACTGTACTCTAACAATTTAATGCATTACAAATAATGAGAATGATAAACACACCTAAAACATGTAGATTATGAGAATTTATAAGAAATTGAAAGATACCTCAAAATGGCATTTTACTCAATAAACTCAAAGCCTGGCCATCAACACTCATGCTTTTTGTAGACAAAACCTTACGCAACCTTGACCAAATTTGATATTTAGTCCTCATATCATAATGTTTAAAAAGTCTTAATCGGGTACCTATGCGTTTTGCCTTTGTGAGGCGAGGAACAAGCCTCAAGGCGCTTTGAGGCATAAGCCCTAAGTTAAAAAAATATAGAAGTACAAAAATATGCTCATAATGAATCATACACCATCTTTAAAAATTTATAATAAAACAAATTAACAAAATAAGTTTAGCTTGCAAACAAACATAAATAAACCTAGTAAAAGGAAAGAAAATTGCCCAGCAAACTAAGGCTCGTAATAGAATGTCCACAAAATGCAAGAAAAACAGACAAACAACTTAGTCGTCTTGAGGCTTAGCCATAGGCGTAAGTCTCACAAATGGCCTTACGGAGCGGGATTTGAGGCGTAAGCCTCCAATGGTTTTATTAAACAGTGGCCCCTCATCCATAGAGAAATAATCAATAAGCCCTAATGAATAAAAAAAGCAATAAATATTAAAAAAATAAAATCCATGAATTCAAAAATAAAAAGAAATAAGCCGACCCCATCAAAGGGGCATACTTATTTTCAAAAAATATATAAGGTAAATGGAGGATATGCAATCTAAACACACGTAACTGAAACAGTGAAATGCAGCGACCTACAGAGCTTACTTCTCTTCATTCTTAATGAAATTTGCTTTTAATCACACCACAGAATCCCGGCCACCTACACCCCCTCTAAGCAAAAATGAATCCTTCGTGCAAAAAATTAAAACTTGCTAATTGGTGGCTATGTTTGCCTATGAGAGAAAAATAATACAAAATGTTATTCTTCGATATAAGTTGTAAACATGGTCAACTTGGGGCAACAAAGGGGGACGAAAATGTGATATAAAAGAAACTAAAACATTAAAATATAGCATCTCCACCAAGTATTTTTCACAACAAAGTGCATGAATAATAATTCCATCAAAAGCTGTCTTTCTAGAATACCTTGGGAGCAGCCATTGGGTACTCTTCTGGTAAGAATAACTCCAGCTTGAAAACACCTCCTGCAAAGAAAGGTCAAAAGGAGAAAATGGCGATAGAGGTTGCTCAAAACAATCAAAACTTGTAATGCCCTCTGATGGGCAGTTAGATTATGACATAATGTTCAATCCATGTACTGTACATACACACAGAATATCCTTGATATCTGGAGATGTACCCACTTTATTCTAATGAAATCCAGATAAAATTTCAATGGGGATGCAATGACTGAATATGAGAAAGTTCAAAATAGTAACATTATATTAAATCATGAAAAGCAGAATATGAGACATGATAACAGCCAGGACAACCATTTGGTCGCAAGGAAATGCCATCTCCAGTTACCTTCATAAGGAGACTGTGTTGGACCAAGAATCATAACATTGAAATACCGCATATTGTCTTCTGATGGAGATGCACTTATCCCCGGTGCTGCATAAAACCACTCAAATAAATCAAACTCTAATTTAATTAGGCCTTCAAAACAGTTTGTTTTTGATGGATTGGGAAATCCTCATCAAATTTCATAAAAACTCAAGACACAACTAGGAAACTAAACTGGAATCCTTCCGATCTTGCCTGTAACAAGTTATAAAAGTAAACCACTGAATTACCTCAATATTATAAAAGTAAAACACCAAACTAAAAAAATAGCACGTCTATATGAACGTACGTTAATGAGCTCGAATATTTAACATGAACAATAAAACATAATTATAATCATGTAACAGGATTTACCTGGTTCGCTGAGAAGACGCTGAGTCTCCTATTAGATCACAAAAACTAAAACTCATTAAAAATATAAGGAAACAATAATGAAAAACCCTAATTTTTTAAAATCAAAGGTGAGGAGTAAAATTGGAAGAGTGATCGAGTGCATAACATGAAGATCGAAAGTTGAACCTTGATGATTCTCCGGGGTAAATTGCTGTTTGCCATTGAATTGAATTGCCTGTAGGTTTTCTGTCGGAGAGTTTACGCTAATAAAAGTGCTTTTTACTCGTAATCGTGGAGGAGCTTTTATATTTTGCAAAATGAGGCTTCGAGTATTGGAATTTTGTAAATTCCACCCCTTATAATAAAATGGGGTTGGTTTAAGAGTGAGATTTACCAAAATTTAAACGAGTAATGAACATTATAGAGTTAATTTAATTAATGGGCATTGAACTTTGTTATCATAACTATTGACCTTGAAATCCAATGATGGCTTCCATGCTATAATAAAATGGATGGTTATCTTGTATTTATGTTCATTGAATCTCTCTCTTCCTTTCACGGTTAATAGTCTTGACATAGTGGTTGATTGGTGGAATTGTATCATGGTCTATACGTTTACTAGTTGTGTGACTAGTGAAAATAGGTGTTGGGTTGTCTCGAAACTTAGCCTGTGATTAAGAGTCATGGCGTCAGCCAGTTAATCGAGAGAAGATTTCTTAATTTTTCTACTAAATTTTTTTTTTTAGTTTGGCTTAAGATGTTAACTTGTGGTTAACGTGCTGTTAGCGACTCTTTTTTTGGATTCAAGTGACAAACATGTTGGTATTTTGTGTTCTTGATGCCAAATTGGTATCTTATGACGATTTTTGAGTCTCGTTTTGGGGCTCTCAATAGACCTTAACACGTTAAATGTAATATTTACATAATACAGTGAGCACATCTCCTTGATTCGAGATCATTTTCTTTCATCGAAACGTCCGTGTACAGAATCCCTTCAAATGGGTGGCTAGTTGAACTCAAAATATTTATTTACCCTAATACAATGTTGAACCACTTGATTAAAATTATTTCATAAGATCATATGGATATCATTTATATAGTACATTGGACTTTTGCCTAGAGCTTGCAACCGAGCTAGACTACATAACATATTATTGCCTACGTGTTTGGTGCAACAATAATTATTGTTGTATCGTTTCACTATAAGGAAAAATCGTGATATTCGATTTGATATTACCAATGAGCTTCGAGAGAAATATTCAAACTAATATGTAAATTTACATTAAAGTACAGTTTGAAAAAGATAATTAGTTATAAAATAATTTTTACTTAAACAAGCTTAGATTTCAATGACTATTTTTTCCTCAAGTCAGTGATACAAACCATGAATAAATATCATATTTAAGTTAAAACAACCTATCCTTTTTATTGAATCATAGAAGCAATTTTTGCACATTCAACATGAATCTATCTAATCTAATTAAATAAAAAGAGGCTTAAAAGGTATATTGTTCCTATGGTAAAATGACTTTTTTTTTTTTGGTCTCCCATGAATTGAAACGATTTATAAACACTGAAACTTTTTATAAACTCCCTCTACTGTATATGCTAAGCTACAATTGATCTCATCCTTAAGAAAATAAGCAAGAATTTAACATGTGAAATTTCATAAATGTACTTGAATGACAAGTAGTTGAGTACACGACAAACCCTGAGGTGTACAAGTAGTGTAATTGCACAGAGCCCAGTAATTATAGTGGCACAACATATATAATTACATTTTTTTTAATTTAAAGTATTTTATATAGAAGAGATTGTTTATTGTCAATTTAAAAGGCACAAAGTATTATAGAAGATTCTAGTGACTTGGACAACGCTTTGTTGATGACATGTGTTCTTGGAAGTTTTGAAAGTGTTTTTACTTGTCATTTTTCTCATAAAAATTTAACTTTTATTTATTGAAATAAACATCACCCTTGACTTCGAAACTTCGTTTGAGTGGGAGTGAGCAACGGTGGCAAGGGCCAAGATGCATAGTGCGTGAGAACCAGCCTTCACCATTTATTGTGTTGTTTTACTTTTTTACATTGCCGTGTGTGACATAATTAATGAAGTGCAATGGAATGATGGTTTATAGGAGGAATTAAAGAGAAAAGGAGTGGAGCCATTTTTATTTTTTTTTGCAGTACTTTAAGGAGATCCCTAACTTTTAATGGTGCCTAATTAATGAGAGATTACCCATTCCTTTATTTTGAGCTTTGAGGTCACTTTCATCAATAAATGAAGCTAATAAACTTTCCAATAAAAAATGATAAACATGCACATCGTAATCGATAAAAGATGAAGGAGTTCATCTTCCCCGAAATGTTGAAACCATCATTTCATGATCTATCACCTTATTCCATACAACCCACACCCATTTCCCACCAATCTGCAAGCCACTATTTTTAAATCAAATTATCGCGATGACAAATTCTTGAAAATGAGTTTCTAAAGGGCGAAGGTTATGTTGTTGGCAAATAGAAAATTTGATAGTACTTAACAACCTTTTAGATGAATTTGTGAATTAAGGACAATGGTGCAACACAATCACAGATTAGGGACTTAAATGAAGAACATTGTAGAATGTGTACCGTTTAGTACTAAGTGGATAGATTGGAATCTAATGCTGCAATTTTCCTTTCATTTGATCCAATATTAGGTTAATTAAAACATTCAAAAATTTGCCTCCACCTACAGGGTTCAACCGAAAATGACTTCAACCTTCAACTCGAACCCAACCACTCTTAGTTCTCCAACTCCAAACCTCCCACATCCCAAAATCCATCGCTCTCGAAATCCCAGGACGCTTTCCTCAGACCTGCACCCAAAATCGGATGCAAAACTCATAATGACCGGTGGTTCCAAGCTGTCTGGCCATGTCCCCATAAGTGGCTCCAAGAACTCGGCATTAGCAATTCTAGCAGCGACCCTATGCTGTTCCGGCACTTCGAAGCTAAAAAATGTTCCAAATTTATCTGATACAAGAACGATGGCTTCTATTTTGGGCTCTTTAGGTGCTGAAATTGAGTTTTATAATAATGAGATGGTGGTTAACACTGAACTAGTCCGGTCTGTAGAACCTGAAGTGAGTGGCATTGGCAAGATTCGAGGTGGGTTCTTCGTTATTGGTCCTCTGCTTGGCCGGTTTGGAGAGGCTGTGATTGGTTTGCCCGGTGGATGTGATATTGGGGCTCGGCCAATTGATATTTATGTCCGTGGGCTTCAGGCTCTTGGTGCTGTAGTTAAAGTCAGGCTAGTCAATTCTCACCGAATAATGTGGTGTATTCTATTTTCTACCTTTGTTTGATTGGTTTTCTTGCAATAAATTACTGCGCTTGAATAAAGAAAATGTGGGCTATTAACTGGTGAATTATAAGATTTGGCTGAACAGAAATTATTCTGGGATACTGCTCTGGTGCTTGTATCTGTTAAGGAATCTTTTACATATAGTAATAGGTTAATTTTTTTTCTTTTAATAGTTGTTAATTTGGAGCTTGTGGTGCATTTTTAAATTCTACCTTCTAAAACTGCATTTAAACCTGATGCAGCATATCTGGTTTCAGATGGATAACATTTTCGTTTCATATAGAATTGAGGGGAAGAAAAAAGATCTTGAGTGTTCCCTTCTCAATCTTAATTCGCTTTCTTTAAAATAGCAGTGACTCTAACTTATTTAATAGAGTCCCCCTTGCAGTGTTCAAGTTTGTATTCATAAAAGCAGTCATGCATACATGTAAATTTATGAGCTTCTCTTTCTTCTTGTGATCATGGTTTAGAATGTGACCAATTTGTGTTAGTGGGCTTTGCAAATGCAATTCTTTAGTTGGCGCAGTTGTGTTTTTCTACTCCCAAAGACTCAAAGTCGAGATAATGCACACATTAATGCAAGTGAATAGTTGTATACAGATCAACTTTCTAATATGGGAGAGATGAGTGGAGAAAATATGGTTGTGTTGGAGACTTACCAGAACCCATAAATCCTTTTGACTTTTGCGGATATGACTGGAGTGCCTTTTATTACAAATCCAAATCAGAGTGTTTTTTTTCCCCCATTGCACCAAAATGGGGTGGGGTGGAAATGGTGCAATTTATACTAACATCCAATGGAATAATAACAGAAAGTATACCTGTTATGCATAGGATTCGAGGAATGATGTTTTCTCTTGCATTGTGGAATATGTTTCCCAAAAGTTGCAATAATAAATGAAGGATGTCTTTTTGGGAGTCCACAAGTAAATTTGCCTGTCATACCAGAACAAATTTATTGGTATGTCTGATTGCAAATGTTTGTCACGTGTCCATAAATGATAAATCGGTGCAAGCGAAATTAAGTATTTCAGATTGGCATTCTTATAGGTATATCAGAACATTGAAGAATGTTTTATATATTCATTGCAGGGACGGAAAAGTGCGAGGACGTGCTGCAAATGGGAAAGGGTTGGTTGGTGGGAGGTTTCACCTCGATTACCCTAGCGTGGGGGCAACTGCAACCTTAATGATGGCAGCTTGCATGGCTGAGGGGAAGACCTTGCTCACAAATGTTGCTCAAGTATGATAAAAATAATCACACAGATATATTCACGTGTAACTAATGCTTCCCTTCTGATGAATAAACTGAATGATTACCAGATAATACTGATTTTTAACTGAGGTAGCCATTGTGTCAATACTGTGAAATTTCTGCGCAGGAACCAGAAATAATTGATCTTGCTCATTTCCTGACAGAAAGTGGGGCATGTATAAATGGTGCAGGATCAGACAAGATTTATATCTGTGGAAAAAATCAGTTACATGGTTCTGAATATGGCATAATGCCAGACAGAATCGAAACAGGCACCTTCATACTTGCTGCTGCAATTACTCGATCCTGCATCTCTCTATCACCTGTCTTTCCTTGCAGTTTATCTAGCTTGTTAGACAAGCTCTCAGGTGCTGGCTGCAAAATATTATTCAAGCATAACAATCTGCAGGTATATAAACATTTGTGGAGTCTCTCCCTCACCCCACCCCCACCAACACACACACAACAGGCATGAATTCTGATCATTAATGGATTTGGTACTCCAGGTTTCTGCAATCCCTGCAAGTAGGGGAGATGACTTGCGAGGCTTCAATTTTAGAACCCAACCGTACCCAGGATTCCCAACAGATCTCCAACCCCAGACAATGGCTTTGCTTTCAACATGTAGTGGCTCAAGCATTATAGAAGAATCTGTGTTTGAAAATCGCATGGGTCATGGTACGTGTTAACTCAGTGATGCAAATCATTCAGTGATTATTTGCCTTCCATTTTCTTTTCAGCATCAGCTGCATACACATAATTGCTACTATGCTTTTAGAATGAATCTATGGGCGTTTTCATCAAAATTGTTCTGCATGAACGGCTCTCAGGAGGTCAGGCTGACAAGTTAAACTTGTCAGCATACTGTGCATCCTTGTCTGTTAACGCATCCTTTGATGCAAGTAAAGTTGGGTCTATCTTTGACCTGCTGATGTTTCATTTTGGATCTCTCATTTTCAGTAAGAGAATTACAGAAGTTTGGAGCCAAAATTGAGGTTTGTGGAAGTACCGCATTGGTTTTTGGCAAAGAGAAGGGAAGGTTAGTTCTCTATTCTTTTAACTAATCATAAAGCACCCCTTCTTCTATGCACATTCATATAATAAAAAATTTACTGAAGTTTGATTGTCACTATTGTCTTTTGGCAGTCACTTTTCTGGTAGTTGTGTCGCTGCTACTGATTTAAGAGGCGGAATGTCATTGGTTTTAGCCGGGCTAGCTTCAGAAGGAATTACAGAAATTAATGGAATTTCACATATTGATCGAGGTTATGAGAATCTAGAGTCGAAGCTTTGTCTCATAGGAGCTGATATCAAAAGACAGGATCTTAACAAAGGCCATGCCAGCAATTTTAACACGCCCGTTTGCACGTCTACTACCTAATCAACATGTCATATAGGCATTAGTGCTAATCAGTCAAGTACACTAACCTACTAACCCATCGGTATTTGAATGACTACAATGTGTTTAGTAAGGCATATTCCTTACTTTTTGAGAGCATTTGGATTAGGATTTTTTTTTTTTTTTTTTTAATTCCATATGTAAAGAGGAAGGAAGAGACTTGTACAACTGTATTTTACATCTATGCTAAATGAATTGCGCACCGGAATAAGATCAAACAAATTTATTCATAAAGCCTGTCTTCGATTAATAGGTTCAGAGCAAAATAGTGACCACAACAACATAACATAAAGAAACCCATCAGTCTTATTCTCATACAATGGGTGCCTTTATATATCCTAAATGTGTTGAATTTGCAACTTTGGTTAGTGTCTTCAAGTCGTAGACAATCCAACACCTAGACTCAGTTTGGTGATAGAAATAGCCCACACACTTGCAATCTGTGATACATTTATTTGAGCACTGGTCCTCTGACATTGGCCCATTTTCTCTTGTATACTTAGTTATGAAATGGTCAACCCCTTCCAATTTGTAGAACTTATTATCTTTTGCTTCGCAAGATGTTATCTTTGGAGACTCACAATTCTTGCTCCATCCCATTAGCCCATTTGGCAATGGACATGCAACGCATTGGCTCTCCTCGCATAGTCCGAACTTTCCGCACCTCTCCGGCAACTGACATTCGTCACCGGAATCTCTAGAGAAGAGTGTGAAAGTCACCTCCCATGCACCGTAATCTACCTTGTCATAGAATGTGTAGGCTTTTAGGGTACCATCGATCCCCAGTCGAAGATATGTTAATGTACTGTTGTATTTTGGCCTAGATATATATCGAGCCCCTCCGTTCGGGTACTCTAGTTTAGTAAATACGCGTAAGCTTCCTCTGTCTCGGGGTCACAAGCGAATTTTAAAGAATTTAGAGTGCTTCGTCCAATCGAGAGATAATCTGCAGAGTCAAAATATAGCATGGGAGCTGGTGCAATGTTATTCTTATAATACATAGCAAATCGTTTGGGTTCCAATACCAAACTGTATGGCCCATCCTCATTCTCTTTCTCAGAAACCCTACTGACGAGCTTGTTTGGTCCTCCTACCCGAAGAGATTGACCCACCAACAAAGTGTCTGTAGGAGAATCAAAACTTTGCCATACAAAGTTTCCCTTGGAGTCGTAGAGAACCATGTTACCATTTGGTAACAACTTGAAACCAACAACGCCCTTGTTCGCCGTCCTGGATTGCCATGCAATACGACCATTGGCATTGGCCAAAACTAGGTTCCCATCGGTGCCCAAGGAGAACGTGGCGTTTTCCCCAACTGGGTTTCCACGATTGGCTTCCCAAACCCATCGCATAAGCGATTCAGAATGCAGAGTGCCCAACCGTAAAGCTAATGTATAAGCACCGGGCGTCGTGTTATAGAAACAAAGTTGAAAAGGACTACTTGAAACCGATATAACTCGATAATTGGCATCGTATTCAACTATGTAATCTCGAAATTCACCTTCATTGACAAACTCGAAGGTTTCTGAATCAGGAACAACAGCTTGAGCTATGAAAGAAAATGCAATGAGCGAGAAAAGAGCAAATAAGCGAGCAGAAGACATCTTATAAGTTGATAATGCAATGATGTCCTGCCTCAACTTTCTATATATAAATAAGAATAACAATATTATACTCTTTGCAACTTGTCATTTGTCAATATTACACATGCAATGCAATCTTGGTCAAAGAAAAATTGTGGTCAAAGTAGATCTGCCCTCTTTAAAATCATAATAACAAGTGAGTTTGTCGACTATAGTCCTGTTTGTTTCATATCACATATTTCATGAGTTTTAGAGTTCTTTAACCACACATTTCAAAAACTTCTATTATAATGTACTAAAATTTTAATTTTAATCTCCACCAAACACCCACTATCATTGATCGAAACACGCTTGGTATAATTTAATACGAAGGGGCCCTTTTTTGGGTGAGGACGACAAGAGAGGATATGTACTGGAAGGCACTATATGTGGCAATTTTTGAAGCAGTCTTGAAAGTGCTGCACTACATTGGTATAATCTTCTTCTCGTTGCTTTTTATATTTAATAGTCTTCCACTAAATTAGCGTATATTATATTTGATAATGGTTTGCTCAATAAGTCTAATAAAAGAACTTTAAAAAATTTAAATGAGAAAAATGACATTACGTGCACAAGTGTGGATTAACTTCAAAGAATGCAAACTGAGTATTTGGAGAAATATATTGCTACCAGATGTGTTATGAATGGAGTGTCGTGGAAAATAATTCGACTAAAGTAGTTCGGAATACAAGTATTACAATGATAAAAGATTAGGAGAAATTAAAATGTGCTACAAAAAAAAAAAAAAAAAATTGTGGTAAGAATATATCAAAGTCAATTAGTGCTACAAGCAAAAGTTCATAAAAAGTGCTTTTCTGTAATTTTTCATCCATTCTTCTATAATTAAGTGTTTAATTAAACAAAAGAAAAAGAAATAAATAACGATAAATAATATTGAGAGAAACTATTATTCATTAATTTTATTCTAAGACAAGTGATTTGGCCTTTCCCTACTTTTAAAATTCGAACGTATCCAATAGAGGAATTCACATCTTTTATGAGTGGTAATAACTAATAATTAGTGCAATCGAACACTTTGAACTAACTACCTTCAATGTAAAAAATCCTTTGCACTAACAATCCTTTGTGCATTTCTCTCTACAATATTGTTCAATCTTCATCGAGCCTTCTACTTTCAAAATGGGGCTGAAAAAGTGCTCCACGCCAAGAATTTTGTAGTAATTCACCTTAGTTCTACCCTGACACCGTCCCAACTGCGGTGGCTTGCAGCATTCGCTTAGACACGCCACCTACATACCCCTTTGGCATAGTCCATACAATTCACACTTAGATGTCAATGCACATTCTCTAACATAATATCTTGAAAAGAAAGCAAAACGGTCCTTTCATCTCAAGTAACTCACTTTGTCAGTGTGTTAGAGCCCCATGTTTTAGTCAAAAATATGTTTTGTAATAGTTTTTTTGGAGATACGTGGTTAAAAAATATGTGAAAGTTTTAGGTTTACATACAAAATAAATTTATCGAAAGCATGTATGGTTGAAAATGAATTTAGAAAAAAAATAATTTTTAGAGAATGAGGATTAAACAAAGGCATAGGAAGTGTAGGCCTTCATGTTGCCATAGGAGCCGAGTCTCAGGAAAGGAAGTGTAGCGTCGTAGTTCAGGTGAGTGGAGGAGCTGCTTGCGGGGTTGCGATGGTGCATCCTTAATTCTCCTCAGTATAAGTTCATAAGCTGTTGCATTGTCATTCTTGCATTCTTCATTGAAGGTTACGGTCTTCCAGGTATAACTTGTCCGACCACCATAATTTATTAGCTAGCCCGAGTTATTCACATACAAATTTATCTTAGATTTTTCAAGGCACAATGATATTATGATGGTTTGATTTCCTACGAGTTATGGTAACACGAACAAGTAATAAAGTGAAGACTAAAGTATCTTTCCCACGAGAACTATGTACTTAAACTAAACTTAATTAATTAAATAGTAAATTGTTGTGAAATTTATAAAGTTTTTGTAAATTTAGATGTGATATTACTAAGACCTTGAATCCTCCTTATTAATAACTTTCAATGCAAATTAGTAACATGACAATATGTGCTCATTTTGTTGATCAATATACCTAAGATAGTTAAAAGCATCTCTCAATGTCAATTAAATCAATCATTTCATGTGATATTTCTATATCTCTATGAAAAATTCGAATATGAAAGCATGCATTAAAAATACTAAAACGTCTATAGAAATCATGCGAAGCTTAACAATATATCTTTATCACCCATTGAACTTTACAATAATTGTTATAAAATATTATATATCCTATTGTTTCTCTCAAAATCAATAAAATTCAAAATTAATCTAATTAGTGATCAAGTAATTGAAAAGTCATTAAACCTTTAACAATTATCCAAGAATAAATACATATTGAATGTCAAATTATTGAATTTATATTAAAATATCATAATAAGGATTCATCAATGTCTTAGTAATTAAAATCCTAGTCTAATATTACAAAATCACAAGAAAACATGTTTAATTGGAAGAACATAACTTGAATTTTAGATTGATGATGGAGAAGAAGATGATCTTTTCAATGGTTTATTTATTTATTTATTATGAATCTCCAATATTTCTTCTTATTGTTTCTCCAAAAATCAAGGTTAAAACTCCAATTTCTTGAAAACTTGTAATTGCCATTTAACTCAAAAGAACAATAGATTGCCTCTTTTTGAAGATATTCATTAATGAATTTTGGAGTATGAGATGTATATGTGAGATGTCCATGATGTTGGCTGCCCATGTTTAGTAATTTATAAAGGTGAAAGTAGGTCAAAAACCATGCAAGAAAATGGTTTCGTTGTAGAATTTTGGAAGACAAAAAAAAAAAAAAAAAAAAGGAAGCAACACGATTTTGCTAGATTTGGCTTGGGCAGTCGTCCAATAAGAAATTGGTCACTCGCACAAGCAATATTTTCAACCACTGTTTTTTAACTTCAAGCCTGACAAGTGGGTAGTTGCCCAGTTATACGCATGAAATCCCCATTCATATTAATATTTTCCTACAATTATTCAATTATTCCCAAACTATGTTGAATTTGATCTAAAAATTGTATAATGTAGTAATTTTTTTTGGTTTAGCATCTACATTCGAATATTTCAACATATCAAGAATATGAATTAACTCATTACTTTATAATGCTAAACTTAATTCATTTGCATAAATAGTATCAAGTTTACATGGATAAGAATCAATTAATTCAAGCATGTAATTTATCCCCAATTCATAAATCAATACATAATTCCAAAAATATCTATCATTGGTTGCAAAGCTACCTAACCCACACAAGCACACAATGAATAAGATTTTATTTTATTTTTGAATTCTTGAAAAAAAAAATTAATTCTTTTATAATAAATAGTAAAAACACTCAATCACACGAGAATAATAAACTAAAAAAACCAATGTCTTTTTCACCCCAAAATAAAATTAGATATTGTCTTCAATAATTTAAAGTATAATATAATACATAAAAATGGTGGGAAAAAAAGGAAGAAGAAACTCTCTGAAATTCTCGATCTGATATTTAGGGTAGGATGTTGGATCATTTGATTCTATTCTTCAACTTATTAAACTTCTTTGTGCTTGATATCCATGTACATGTGAAAGATAAATATAAGAATAAAAAAGTAGTGCAAAATCTACAATGTGGTGTGTATGATAACCATTTTTATGTCCTGGAGCCTTGAAGTATGTGCCATATGCCTTTCCTATTATTCTTGACTCAAATGAATTATTTTCTTTGTCTAGACTAAATGTAGACATGATGACCCTTTTATTGAAACGAAAACATGCCTAAAGCTAATGCAACCTATCAAACTACATGCAATGTGAATACATAAAGCATAATAAATAAAAGGGTAAGAAATTTGGTTGCTTCCCAATAAACGTTTAATTTAAATTTTTTTGCTAGAATTTATGGAGAAGTTAATCATGGCGGTTCAAAGTGGACTTCACCGACAAAGTGTTGATTACAATGTTCAGCATTGCCAACCCCTTTTCTGGTTTTTTATGCTTGAAGAGCTCATTTTTCATTCTTGAAGTTCCCAATTGTTAAACTAACTCATTTTTTTTGTTGGCACTTTAAATGCTCTTTCACTTCTTCCTTCTTAGCCTTTTTGCTATTTTTACATGAGATGGTCTTGACATTTGTATAGATTTCCACTCTCAAGGTCAATTTTTCTGTTTCAAAGTCCATGATAGCCCAACTTGTTGACATGAAAGATTGTCCCAAGATAAGTAGTGATGCATCACATGGTTTTTGTATGTATGGAAACAACGAGCTCTATTAGGAATATGAACTTCCCCACTTTAACGAACACGTTCTCAACCACTCCTCAAGAGAATTCAATTGATTTGTCCGCCAGTTGAAGTGAGATAGTTATGTTATTTAGTTCTTCCAATTCTAAATTTCTACAGATAGAAAAAATGCATTACATTTATACTTTCTCCTAAATTACATAAATTGAAAGTAGAATTACTTCCTATTAAGCAAGGTATTTTGAGACTCCTTGCATCTTTTAGTTTAGGAGGTAATTTGTTTTGTAAAATAGCACTACACTCCTCATTTAGCTTGATCGTCTTAAATTCAGTGAGCTTTATTTTTGTTGATTGTTGACATCCACGTGCTCCTCATTGTGGAAAATGCCTTTTCATTCACTATCACCTGTCTCCTAGCCGTGATTTCTGGAAGTTGCACTCCACTGCGTATAGTAATTGCCTAAATTGTTTTCCCTTCGAGTCTCTTTCGAAGCCTTTGAGGGAATGGGATAAGTGCCACATATTCTTGTGTAACTAAAGCAATGTTGAATGGTGGAGTGTCAACATCATATTTCACAACATTTATTGCCATTACTTGCTGTTTCAGATTTGTCTTAGTGTCACTTGGTAGGGTTCCCTATTATCTCTCTAAAATTGCTTTAGAAATTTGTCTCAATTGATTTTCCAAGTTCTGTATAGCAGCCCCTTAAGTCAATGCTTCATTTAATGATGCTACCATTTTGTTCAATGCTTTTTCCCATGAGGGCTTCTTTTCTGGCTACTGAAAATTCGGTGGTGCATTCTGATATAGTGCACCTTGAGACGACTAATTATTGCTCCAGTAGAAATTGTGACGCTTTTTCCAACATGGATTGTATGTATTGAGATAAGGATTGTTTTGCTAACTCTAATAATTTTGCATATAATTCACATCCTCCGTTGGCTTTATAAATAGACTACACATATTACAACCCACACTTTCATGATTTCCTCCAAAATGGTTGCATCTCGTCCTAGCTACTTAAATTGCAGTCACTGTTTGATTATTTTTCCAACCATCTACCTTTTTAGTTAGTGCTGTCAATTGTGTTGAAATAGCTATCAACATTCATGTAGCTCTCTTTTCACCCGATCTCTCGACCGGTCATAATGCATTGGTGTATGCTAGAACCTCTATTATCTTATAAATCTGATTTTCAGTCCTCTTTGTAATTGACCCATCACATGCGGAGTCAAAATTAGCTCTACAAGTCAGATTTAGCCCAGTGTAAAAGTATTGGACTTGGAGCCATTTTGGAAGATTATATTGTGGGCATTGTCATAGTAGACCTTTGTATCTTTCCCATGCTTAGTAAACACACTTCGAATCAAGTTGAGAAAATGTAGTGATTTTATTCCACAATCTGGCAATCCTCTTTGGTGGGAAATGTTTGTTCAAGAATCTCTTGCTCAAATTGTCCCAAGTATTGATGCTGTGAAGGGGGAATGTGTCCAACTATTCTCTAGTTGAATCTCTCAAGGTGTAAGGGAAGCGTTTCAGTCAAATCACACCACTAGGAACTCTCGGATATTAATTCGATGCGTACATATCCAAAAACCTTGAGATGTAAGCATTAGACTTTCAGAGGCTTTCTCGAAGAATTACAGTGCATGTCGGAACATGTTGATCAAGTACGTCCTTAAATGGGAACTAGCTTCCCAAAGGTTGGATAAGCTATACTAGATCTACTTTCTACTACTGGTGAAACCATATATTCCCCTATCACTCTCTCATTTTCATCTCGTGCACATACAATCGGATGTGCACCATTTACATTTAATTCAATGGCCATCTAATTTTTTATATTTTCTGCCATTAGATCTACTTGATGTTTTTTGCTGTCCTTCTATAAGTTATTTTCTTCACAACCTGAATGTTCATTCGATTTCTGAATCAAATTAAGCAAGATCACTGTACTTCGATCTTTGTACACAAGATTTTGAAAAAGAAAGAAAAGAAACACCATAATGTTTTTAATATAAACTTAAACTAATTAAACAATAAAAATTCAGATTAAAATTGAAATAAATCAAAACTAATTAAATACAATAGTCTTCGACAACGACATAAAACAAGATTTTCTATAAGTGCACAGTATTGAAAACAAGTAACAAAGTGAAGAGTAAATTATCGTTCCCATGAGAAAAAACTTAAACTAGATTCAATCAATCTTAAACGTTAATCGACTAGCAAATTGTGTTTTAATGATTTTCTATTAAATTATTAAATTAAACTAATTATTTAATGAGCAATTTATAAAGAATTTGAATCTCCTTATTAATCCGTTTTAATGCAAATCAATAACATGACAATATGTGTGTATTTTTGTTGATCAATATTTCAAAGTTAATTAAAAGCATATCTCGATTTCAAATATATCTATCATTTCATTTGACCTTCTTATATCTCTATAAAAGATGCAAACATGAAAACTACATTAAAAATATTAGAATATCTATAGAAATCATGCAAATCATAGTGGTATATATTTATCCCTTATTGAACTTTACAATAATTGTTATAAAGTGTCATCTATCCTATTATTTCTCTCAAAATCAATAAAATTTGCAATCAATTCAATTAGTGATCAAGTAATTTAAAAGTCATTAAATCCCATAACAACCATCCAATAATAAACACATATTGGATGTCAAATTATCGAATTTTTATTAACATATCATAATAAGGGCTCATCAATGTCTTAGTAATTAAAATCCTAGCACAATATTACAAAATCACGAGGAAACATGTTTAATTGGAAGAACATAAAGCAGATTTTAGATTGATTAATGAGAATAATATAGATCTTTAAATCTTGAATTTCTTTACTTCTTGATGAATCTCCAATAAATCTTCTTTTTGTCTCTCCAAAAATCAAAGTTGAAACTCCAATTTCTTTAAAACTTTTATTGCCCTTTAATTTTCACAAGAATAATGGATTGGCTTCTCTTTGTTGATGTTCATTGATGAGTTTTGGTGTATGAGATGTATATATTGATAACCCAAGAATAACTAATCAAGATGGATGAATTGGTTTTTAAAACTTTTTCGACACTTAGTCTCAAAACAATATAATACACAAGATATAAATGCAAAATACAATTATTTGCCTTCCATTTTCTTTTCAGCATCAGCTGCATACACATAATTGCTACTATACTTTTAGAATGAATCTATAGAGGTTTTCATCAAAATTGTTCTGCATGAACGGCTCTCAGGAGGTGAGGTTGACAAGTTAAACTTGTCAGCATACTGTGCATCCTTGTCTGTAACACATCATTTGATGCAAGTAAAGTTGGGTCTATCTTTGACCTGCTGATGTTTCATTTTGGATCTCTCATTTTCAGTAAGAGAATTACAGAAGTTTGGAGCCAAAATTGAGGTTTGTGGAAGTACCGCATTGGTTTTTGGCAAAGAGAAGGGAAGGTTAGTTCTCTATTCTTTTAACTAATCATAAAGCACCCCTTCTTCTATGCACATTCATATAATAAAAAATATACTGAAGTTTGATGGTCACTAATTGTCTTTTTCCAGTCACCTGGTAGTCGTGTCGCTGCTACTGATTTAAGAGGCGGAACGTCATTGGTTTTAGCAGGGCTAGCTTCAGAAGGAATTACAGAAATTAATGGAATTTCACATATTGATCGAGGTTATGAGATTCTTAACAAAGGCCATGCCAGCAATTTTAACAAGCTCGTTTGCACGTCTACTACCTAATCAACATGTTATGCAGGCATTAGTGCATACTAACATACTAACCCATCGGTATTTGAATGACTACAATGTGTTTAGTAAGGCATATACCTCACCTTTTGAGAGCATTTGGATTAGGATTTTTTTTTTTTTTTAATTCCATGTGTAAAGAGGAAGGAAGAGACTTGTACAACTGTATTTTACATCTATGCTAAATGTATTGCGCACCGGAATAAGATCAAACGAATTTATTCATAAAGCGTGTCTTCGACTACAAGTTCAAAGCAAATTAGTGCACGAAAACATAACATAATGAACCCATCAGTCTTATTTATCATACTAAAGCGTGTCTTCGAGTACCAGGTTCACAGCACAATAGTGATCACAACAGTATAACATAATGAAACCCATCAGTCTTATTATCATACAATGGGTGCCTTTATATATCCCAAATGCGTTGAATTTGCAACTTTGGTTAACGTCTTCAAGTCGTAGACAGTCCAACACCTAGACTCAGTTGGGTGATAGAAATAGCCCGCACACTTGCAATCTGCGGTACATTTATTTGAGCACTGGTCCTCTGACATTGGCCCATTTCCTCTTGTATACTTAGTTATGAAATGGTCGACCCCTTCCAATTTGTAGAACTTATTATCTTTTGCTTCGCAAGATGTTATCTTTGGAGGCTCACAATTCTTGCTCCATCCCATTAGACCATTTGGCAATGGACAGGCAACGCATTGGCTCTCCTCGCATAGTCCGAAATTTCCGCACCTCTCCGGCAATTGGCATTCGTCACCGGAATCTCTAGAGAAGAGTGTGAAAGTCACCTCCCATGCACTGTAATCTGCCTTGTCATAGAATGTGTAGGCTTTTAGGGTACCATCGATCCCCAATCGAAGATATGTTAATGTACTGTTGTATTTAGGCCTAGATATATATCGAGCCCCTCCGTTCGGATAATCTAGTTTTAGTACATACGCGTAAGCTTCCTCTGTCTCGGGGTCACAATCGAATTTTAAAGAACTTAAAGTGCTTCGTCCAATCGAGAGATAATCTGCAGAGTCGAAATATGGCATGGGAGCTGGTGCAATGTTGTTCTTGTAATACATAGCAAATCGTTTGGGTTCCAATACAAAACTGTATGGTCCATCCTCATTCTCTTTCTCAGAGACCCGACTGACGAGCTTGTTTGGGCCTCCTACCCGAAGAGATTGACCCACCAACAAAGTGTCTGTAGGAGAATCAAAACTTTGCCATGCAAAGTTTCCCTTGGAGTCATAGAGAACCATTTTACCATTTGGGAACAACTTGAACCCAACAACGCCCTTGTTCGCCGTCCTGGATTGCCATGCAATACGACCATTGGCATTGGCCAAAACTAGGTTCCCATCGGTGCCCAAGGAGAAGGTGGCATTTTCCCCAACTGGGCTTCCACGATTGGCTTCCCAAACCCATCGCGCAAGTGATTCAGAACGCACGGTGCCCATCCGTAAAGCTAATGTATAAGCACCGGGCGTCGTGTTATAGAAACAAAGTTGAAAAGGACTACTTGTAATCGACGTACCTCGATAATTGGCATCGTATTCAGCTATGTTATCTCCAAATTCACCTTTATTGACAAACTCGAAGGTTTCTAAATCGGGAACAACAGCTTGAGCAATGAAAGAAAATGGAATGAGCAAGAAAAGAGGAAATAAGCAAGCAGAAGACATCTGATAAGTTGATAATACATTGGTGTCCTGCCCCAACTTCTATATATAGAGAAGAATAACAATATTATACTCTTTGCAACTTGTCATTTGTCAATAATTACGCATGCAATGCAATCTTGCTCAAAGTAGATCTGCCCTCTTTAAAATAATAATAACAAGTGGGTTCGCCGACTATAGTCCCGTTTGTTTCGGATTAAAATCAGATTTTAATCTAAGTTAAAGTCAATTAATCAATATTAATCACATATTTCACAACTTTGCAGCCACACATTTCAAAGTACTACAAAATTAATTTTAAGCCCCACTAAACACCCGTTATCATTGATCGAAACACGCTTGGTATAATTTAATGCGAAGGGCCCCTTTTTTGGGTAAGGATGACAAGAGAGGATATGTAGTGGAAGGCACTATATGTGGCAATTTTTGAAGCAGTCTTGAAAGTGCTGCACTACATTGGTATAATCTTCTTCTCGTTGCTTTTTATATTTAGTAATCTTCCACTAAATTAGCGTATATTATATTTGATAATGGTTTGCTCAATAAGTCTAATAAAAGAACTTTACAAAAATTTAAATGAGGAAAATGACATTACGAGCACAAGTGTGGATTAACTTCAAAGAATGCAAACTGAGTATTTGGACAAATACATTGCTACCAGATGTGTTATGAATGGAGTGTCGAGGAAAATAATTCGACTAAAGTAGTTCGGAATACAAGTATTACAATGATAAAAGATTAGGAGATATTAAAATGTGCTACAAAAGAAAAAAAAAAAAAATTGTGGTAAGAATATATCAAACTCAATTAGTGCTACAAGCAAAAGTTCATAAAAAGTGCTTTTCTGTAATTTTACATTCATTCTTCTATAATTAAGTGTTTAATTAAACAAAAGAAAAAGAAAAAAAATAATGATAAATAATATTGAGAGAAACAATTATTCATTAATTTTATTCTAAACCAATTATAAGACAAGTGATTTGGCCTTTCCCTACTTTTAATATTCGACGTATCCAATAGAGGAATTCATATCTTTTATGAGTGGTGATAACTAATAATTAGTGCAATCGAACACTTTGAACTATCTTCAATGTAAAAAATCT
This sequence comes from Fraxinus excelsior, assembly GCA_019097785.1. Classification (NCBI taxonomy): domain Eukaryota; kingdom Viridiplantae; phylum Streptophyta; class Magnoliopsida; order Lamiales; family Oleaceae; genus Fraxinus; species Fraxinus excelsior. Next base: position 42,945,354 of record CM032625.1, on the reverse strand, counting down.
CTGGACTTTGAACACTTCTTTTCTTTCATTAGATCTATTTCATATGAATTTATATTTGATAATTGAAACCAATATGCTTAAATGGTTGACATTAAGTGTTCCAACCGAAATTGGAAACCTATCAGAACTTGAATTTTTGGATTTACAGGACAACGGTTTCAGTAGTACGTAACAAGATCTCCTAACTTATTTTATATATTAAATCTGTTTCAATTCTTACATGTATAGCAATTCAGTTGCCACTCTTTCATTTGGGGGTAAATTTCAACTTAGTAATTATTAAGAGGGATTACTATGTGTCTACTTTATGTGATTTTGAGGAATTTTTTGGAGACTCACTTTCAATCATCTTCAAAATCTCTTCTCTACTATCAATATCCATTGAGATAACTAATTTGTATGAAAGTTTGCTAAAGATCCATGCAACCGAGCTAAGACGTTTCGTGGAGAGATACTTCAAAATCTATTGAACTTCAAACTATTAACGTATTTGATAATGAATTAAGAAGTACTTTATTATCGACTTCCAAGTGAAATTGTAATCTTATTAGCACTTCAAGAATTAGGTTTGATAACATTGACTTCACAAATACTTAATTTTCGACTTCAAATTAGTTGGTACTTCTCTTCTTTCATTAGATCTATTTCATATGAATTTAAATTTCATGTATTGAAACCTATATGCTTAAATGGTTGTCAGGAAGTATTCCAAAGGAAGTTGGAAACGTATTAGCACTTGTGCATTTGGATTTAAGGCAAAACGGTTTCGGTGGTACGTAACAAGGTCTCGTGAACTTATGTTATATATTAAATATGTTTCAATTCTTACTTGTATGGCATTTTTCAAATAATTAAATACATCGTAATAACATGAAATCGTATGTACCCAATCAGCTGCTTGGATGAAGATGGATACTGCTAGCGGCTACAGCCACCTCATTATAATAATTAGTCATTCACTTCTAATTTGTTAGATTGAGGACATTGGATGCAATTTCAGTTATGATTACTGTTTAGGTGTTTCTTTGTTAGCTGCAAGGATGAGCTTTGTACACTGAAATACTTTGATTAGAAAAATATAAAGTAGTAAGAGTTCGTCTAAAATTTCTGCCTCAATTGGTACTATTAGGCGGAATCAATGATTTTTCCATCTAAACAAACTATTCGGTACCATCGCAAATCAACGAATTATTGATTTTTTAAATTAACAAGCATAGTAGGAATAGAGGTGTTTGTAGGTTGCTGCATTAGCTTGTTTATTTAATAGTTTAATATTCTAAATTAAGTAATATATCATTCATTTGTCATTCTATAATCATTCTTATTTTAATAATAAATTTAGAGCCACCAATATTGGAATTTAAAACCTTTATATTTTAAATTTAATTTTCTAATTCCACTATTGTAATAACTTATTTGAAATTTTAAATATTTGGCTTTTGGATTTCAATTCTTAATATCCTAATATGTATTCACAGGAAGTACTCCATATGAAATTGCAAACTCCAGAGTACTCCAAGTCTATTGCATCTTAGTGAACACTTTGTGCATTTCTCTCTACAATATTGTTCAATCTTCATCGAGCCTTCTACTTTCAAAATCGGGCTGAAAAAGTGTTCCACGCCAAGAATCTTGTAATAATTCACCTTAGTTCTGCCCTGGTACCGTCCCAGCTGCGGTGGCTTGTAGCATTCGCTCCACCCCAAAAGTCCATTTGGGCTCAGACACGCCACCTACATACCCCTTTGGCATAGTCCATATAGTTCACACTTAGATGTCAATGCACGTTCTCTAACATAATATCTTGAAAAGCAAAACGGTCCTCTCATCTCAAGTAGCTTACTTTGTCATAGTGTGTTTGAGCCCCATGTTTTAGTCAAAAATTTGTTTTGTAATAGTTATTTTTTGGAGATACGTGGTTAAAAAGTAGTGAAAGTTTTAGGTTTACATACAAAATTAATTTATCGAAAGAATGTATGGTTGAAAATAAATTTAGAAAAAAATAATAATTTTTAGAGAATGAGGATTAAACAAAGGCATAGGAAGTGTAGGCCTTCATGTTGCCATAGGAGCCGAACCTCAGGAAAGAAAGTGTAGCGTCGTAGTTCAGGTGAGTGGAGGAGCCGCTTGTGGGATTGCGATGGTGCATCCTTAAGTCTCCTCAGTATAAGTTCATAAGCTGTTGCATTGTCATTCTTGCATTCTTCATTGAAGGTTACGGTCTTCCAAGTATAACTTGTCCAACCACCATAATTTATTAGCTAGCCCGAGTTATTCACATACAAATTTATCTCAGATTTTTCAAGGCACAATGATTGTTTGATTTCCTGCGAGTTATGGTGACACGAACAAGTAATAAAGTGAATAGTAAAGTATCGTTCCCACGGGAACTATGTACTTAAACTAAACTTAAATAATCGTAAAATGTTATGCTTATTCATTGTAACCTTAATTATTCTAGTGAGCAATTTATAAAGTTTTTGCAAATTTAGATGTGATATTATCAAGACCTTGAATCCCCCTTATTAATAACTTTCACTGCAAATTAGTAACATGACAATATGTGCTCATTTTGTTGATCAATATACCTCACTACACCAAAAAAGAGCTTTTGCAGTGGTCAAAAAACACTGCAAAAAATATTTTTCTGCGTTTTTTCAGGTGTTGCGAGGGTTGATGTCGCCCTTGAGGGAAAAAATTTTTGCAGCGTTTATTTACCGTTGCGAAAAAGTCTTTTTGCAGTATTTTTTAAACGTTGCGGTAGACCCTTTTGCAGCGTTTTTTAAACGTTGCGGTTGACCTTTTGCAGCGTTTTTTCAACATTGCCGTAAACTTTTTTTTTTTTACAGTTTTATATGGTAATTGACCCACAAAATTGAAAATAACACTTTATAAACAAATTTTGAAATTACATAAAATTGATAATTTCATTACAAATTTTTGAAGTAATACAAGATTAGAATGTGATACAATACAACCTAGCTAAAAAGGAGTTACAATTAAAAAGTTAATGTTGCATCCTCTATAAAGCTTGAAATTACAATAAACTATCCAAACTACAAATTGCACATAAACAATGATAAAAAAACGAACTAATAGAACGCAACAGGAATAGAATGAAGAGCGAAAGGCAAAGCTGGACGCTTGTTGAATGAATTAGCTTAGCAGCATTCGTGACGATCAACTTCTAAGATGTTCACTTTTAGATGGCTCTCTATATTACAGGGTAAATACAAAGACCTTCCTAGTGATCAAGCCTACACAAAATAACTTGCGCATGGGCTCCAAAAGTCCCAAGAAAGACGACAACGGCCGAGTTTCTAACAGCTCAAAGTGCCTTATCAGGACAACAAAAATCCAACTGTTACCTTACTAGAGAGTAAGGTTAGCAAAGATAATAACATAGAATACACATTGCAGGAAATATTTTGACTAGAGGAAAGTAATCTTTTTAATCATTTTTGCATTACGGCTAGAACCTGAGTGGAGAAAGAAAGGGTAGATTGCATCCTTATCAAGTAAGAGGAAATATCACTAGGTAATTTCTCACTGTATTATATACAATTATACACGAAGCTCTAATATTGATTTTTAAAAACCAAATAAAACCAAAAAAAAAAAAATCCATTCTATGGCCAAAACGTCCTTAGTAGGGATAAAGCCGGAGAGTGGGCAGCTAAAATGAAACATTGATGGCGCATCTAAAGGGAACCCAGGCTTGGCCAGCAGAGGGGGCATGCTACGTGACAATACGAGAGCGTGGCTGGCCGATTTTTCTCACCATTACGGTAATTGCACAAACATGGTGGCTGAAACCCGAGCACTTCTTGATGGTCTTCGCATGTGCAAAGTTCTTGGAATACGGAATATTTTTATTGAAACCGACTCTAATATTATGGTACAGTGGATTAAAAGAGGTGCCTGCACTCTTTGGTGGCTTTGGGATTATTGGGAAGAAACATTGGAGTTGATCCAAGTGCTTAATGCCCGGGTAAATCATGTGTTCCGGGAATCAAATATGGCGGCTGATTTTCTTGCTAAAAAAGGTTGTGAAGGTTCATCTACTGACTTGCTTATTGGCGACAAGGTTCCGACACTACTTCGAGGAATTTTGTACACGGATAGTTTGGAATTACCCTACCTTAGGAGACGATGTGTATTGTTTTAAAGTTTGGTTTCTTCCTTTTTGTAATTGGTTTTCTACCGCCACATGTGAGGCCTCTCAATAAAACCCCATCTTTTTGTTAAAAAAAAAAAAAAAGAGAGAGTATATAAACCACCACAGGCTTTAAGAAAATATATAAAAACAACAAAATATAGAGCTCCTGTTAGATTTTAGGCACACCAAATGAAAAGGCTTGGCAGGACCCCCTCACAGAATCTGTAAAGTAGGAATTTGAGATAAGGAAAATATCCACGATAATCATTATTATAGTAAAAAACTACAAAAAAAAAAAATGAAGAAAAGTTGACACATTTTCTGAGGTCAATCGAACAATTTATGAGAGTGGTAATAATTAGTCCAATCGAACAATTTGAGCTATCTTTAGTGTGAAAAATCCTTTGCACGAACAATCCTCTCTGCATTTCTCTTTACATTGTTCAATCTTCATCGAGCCTTCCACTTTCAAAATGGGGCTGAAAAAGTGCTCCACGTCAAGAATCTTGTAGTAATCCACCTTAGTTCTGCCTGGCACCGTCCCAACTGCGGTGGCTTGAAGCATTCGCTCCACCCCAAAAGTCCATTCGGGCACAGACACGCTACCTACATACCCCTTTGGCATAGTCTGTATAGTCCACACTTAGATGGCAATGCACATTCTCTAACATAATATCTTGAAAAGAAAGCAAAACTATCCTCTCATCTCAAGTAGCTTACTTTGTCAAAGTGTATTTGAGCCCCATGTTTTAGTCAAAAATATGTTTTGAAGTAGTCATTTTTGGGAGATACGTGGTTAAAAAGTAGGTGAAAGTTTTAGGTATACATACAAAATCAATTTATCGAAACAATGTATGGTTGAAAATGAATTAATTTTTTTTTAGAGAATGAGGATTAAACAAAGGCATAGGAAGTGTAGGCCATCATGTTGCCATAGGAGCCGAGTCTTAGGAAAGAAAGTGTAGTGTCATAGTTTAGGTGAGTGGAGGAGCCGCTGTTTGGGTTGTGATGGCGCATCCTTAATTCTCATCAGTATAAGTTCATAAGCTGGTGCATTGTCATTCTTGCATTCTTCATTGAAGGTTACGGTCTTCCAGGTATAACTTGTCCTACCACCATAATTTATTAGCTAGCCCGAGTTATTCACATACAAATTTATCTCAGATTTCTCAAGGCACAATGATGGTTTGACTTCCTGCAAGTTATGGTAACACGAACAAGTAATAAAGTGAAGAGTAAAGTATCGTTCCCATGAGAGTTATGTACTTAAACTAAACTTAATTAATCGTAACCTTAATCGAATAGTAAATTGTTGTGCTTATTAATTGTAACCTTAATTATTCTAGTGAGCAATTTATAAAGTTTTTGTAAATTTAGATGTGATTACTAAGACCTTGAATCCTCCTTATTAATAACTTTCACTGCAAATTAGTAACATGACAATATATGCTCATTTTGTTGATCAATATACCCAAGTTAGTTAAAAGTATCTCTCAATGTCAATTAAATCAATCGTTTCATGTGACGTTTCTATATCTCTATGAAAAATTCGAATATGAAAGCATGCATTAAAAACACTAGAACATCTTTAGAAATCATGCAAAGGTTAACAATATATCTTTATCACCTATTGAGCTTTACAACAATTGTTTTAAAATACTATATATACTATTGTTTATCTCAAAATCAATAAAATTCAATATTAATTCAATTGGTGATCAAGTAATTGAAAAGTCATTAAACCCTATGACAATTATCTAAGAATAAATACATATTGAATGTCAAATTATAGAATTTATATTAAAATATCATAATAAGGGTTCATCGATGTCTTAGTAATTCAAATCCTAGTCTAATATTACAAAATCACAAGAAAACATGTTTAATTGGAAGAACATAACCTGAATTTTAGATTGATGAAGGAAAAGAAGATGGATCTTGAAATTTTGAATCTTTTCAATGTTTTTTTTTTATTATTATTTATTATGAATCTCCAATATTTCTTCTTATTATTTCTCCAAAAATCAAGGTTAAAACTCCAATTTCTTGAAAATTTGTAATTGCCCTTTAACTCATAAGAACAACATATTGCCTCTTTTTGAAGATATTCATTAATGAATTTTGGTGTATGAGATGTATATGTGATATGCCCATGATGTTGGCTACCCATGTTTAGTATTTTATAAAGGTGAAAATAGGTCAAAAATCGTGCAAGAAAGTGGTTTCGTGGTAGGATTTTGGAAGGAAAAAAAAAAAAAGGAAACAACGCGATTTTGCTAGATTTGGCTTGGGCAACTGTCTAATAGGAAATTGGTCACCCGCAGAGGCAAGATTTTCAACCACTGTTTTTTAACTTTCAAGCCTGGCGACTGGGTAGTTGCCTAGTTATACAAGTTTCTAAACTTTGAGTTTTGGTACTTGAATTCGATTCTTGATTCTTTTAAGTCATTTCTCTTTTAATTTGATCATTTAACTTCTAATTTCATCCAATTTTTCCACAGCATCTTCCATTTTCATTTTGTGGTCTGAATTAACTATTGATATGTTGCAATTTAGTCCCCATACTTTAGATTTCGCAGTATTTCTCTTATTTCTTCAAATTCCATTTCTGATCATCGAGTTTCACATATTAAAAGAAATATACAATAAATTAAGCTATATTGCATCAAAAGAGCTATTAAATGCCCTATATTTTTAGGCTGAATTAAGTGTATAAAATACACTTATCAAAGACCTCCAAACACAAACATTTGTTTGTTGTTAAACAAAATCATAACCTCACTTAGAACAAACACACAAATATGCAAAATTTTTGGAATGATAACCTGTTATTTTGCATCAGAATTGAAATCATGATGTTAAATCTATAAGCAGCTTTAAGGTCACGTTATCAAAATCAATATCAACTTTTCCAATGCAAAATTTGTGCGTGTGAAGAATTAAATAAAACACTATAAATTCACGAGTTGTTTCAATTCTCGACCTTCTATAGTCAAAATCTTTACTTTTATCACTCGTAAGATTCAAACACCCTTACACTTATTATTTATTTATTTATTTTTACTATTTTCCCATTTTGTGATCTAGGAATGAATCTTTATACTAGTTCATTACATTCTCTAGTTTAGATAGATCCCACTAATTGCAATTCAATAATTCAACAAATAAGCACTCTCCAAATTTTTTATATTTTCGTTCTCCAATATTTAACTAAGCTAATAATTTCTCATCAAAGATCTAATTTTCTCGAATAAATGTTTGGGGCTAAAGCCAAGCATGTAGTACATATTCTATTTTATGCACCTTCTTTCACTTATCTTATGTGTGCGGACTTCTCTACATTGAGCTTTCTAACTAATCCTTATAACAAGCTTTCGATCAATGACTTCCAAGTCTGAAGATCATAGGGCACCAGGTTTGCGAAGAGACGTTTTACAATGAGATAGCTCTTTTTTATACAATGATTAGTGCAATATTCCTTATTAAACACCCATTCTAAAAATCGACACCAAACTTAAGATTTTCATCTAATTTTTATCTTGTAAGTTTTAAACAATCCACACAAGAGTTACACACATGAAATCCCCATTCATATCAATATTTTCCTACAACATTTCAATTATTCCCAAACTACGTTGAGTTTGGTCTAAAAATTGTATAATGTAGTAATTTTATTTATTTTTGGTTTAGCATCTAAATTCGAACATTTGAACATATCAAGAATATGAATTAACTCATTACTTTATAATGCTAAACTTAATTCATTTGCATAAATAGTATCAAGTTTACATGGATAAGAATCAATTAATTCAAGCATGTAATTTATCCCCAATTCATAAATCAATACATAATTCCAAAAATATCTATCATTGGTTGCAAAGCTACCTAACCCACACAAGCACACAATGAATAAGATTTTATTTTATTTTTGAATTCTTGAAAAAAAAAATTAATTCTTTTATAATAAATAGTAAAAACACTCAATCACACGAGAATAATAAACTAAAAAAACCAATGTCTTTTTCACCCCAAAATAAAATTAGATATTGTCTTCAATAATTTAAAGTATAATATAATACATAAAAATGGTGGGAAAAAAAGGAAGAAGAAACTCTCTGAAATTCTCGATCTGATATTTAGGGTAGGATGTTGGATCATTTGATTCTATTCTTCAACTTATTAAACTTCTTTGTGCTTGATATCCATGTACATGTGAAAGATAAATATAAGAATAAAAAAGTAGTGCAAAATCTACAATGTGGTGTGTATGATAACCATTTTTATGTCGTGGAGCCTTGAAGTATGTGCCATATGCCTTTTCTATTATTCTTGACTCAAATGAATTATTTTCTTTGTCTAGACTAAATGTAGATATGATGACCCTTTTATTGAAACAAAAACATGCCTAAAGTTAATGCAACCTATCAAACTACATGAAATGTGAATACATAAAGCATAATAAATAAAAGGGTAAGAAATTTGGTTCTCTCCCAATAAGCGTTTAATTTAAAGTTTTTTGCTAGAATTTATGGAAAAGTTAATCATGGCGGTTCAAAGTGGACTTCACCGACAAAGTCTTGATTACAATGTTCAGCATTGCCAACCCTTTTTTTTATTTTTTATGCTTGAAGAGCTCATTTTTTATTCTTGAAGTTCCCAACTCCCAACTGTTATACTAACTCCTTTTTTATTTTGGCACTTTAAATGCTCTTTCACTTCTTCCTTCTTAACCTTTTTGCTATTTTCTACATGAGATGGTTTCTCAACAATTGTATAGATTTTCCACTCTCAAGGTCAATTTTCCTGTTTCAAAGTCCATGATAGCCCAACTTGTCGACACGAAAGATCGTCCCAAGATAAGTAGTGATGCATCACATGGTTTTTGTATGTATAGAACAACGAAATCTATTAGGAATATGAACTTGCCCACTTTAATGAACATGTTCTCAACCACTCCTTGAGAGTGTTCAATTGATTTGTCCGCCAGTTGAAGTGAGATAGTTATGTTATTTAGTTCTTCCAATTCTAAATTTCTATAGATAGAAAAATGCATTAAATTTATACTTGCTTCGAAATTACATAAACCGAAAGTAGAATACTTCCTATTAAGCAAGGTATTTTGAGACTCCCTGCATCTTTTAGTTTAGGAGGTAATTTGTTTTGTAAAATAGCACTACACTCCTCATTTAGCTTGATTGTCCTAAATTCAGTGAGCTTTCTTTTCTTTGATAAGATTTCCTTCAAAAAATCTGCATAGCTTGATATTTGAAATATGACTTCAATTAACGGGATGTTGATATGAAGCTTCCTAAATATGTCCAAGATCTTCGCAAAATGTTTTTTGAGCTTCATTTCCTACAATCTCTAAGGAAAGTGGATATGAGGTAAATCCGTTTTGTTAGGAACGGTTGTCTTGACCTGTAGATTGACTGAATTCTAGTCTGAATTTATTTTTGTTGATTGTTCAGACTGATCCACGTACTCCTCATTTGTGGAAGATGCCTTTTCATTCACTATCACCTATCTCTTAGCTATGATTTCTGGAAGTTGCACTCCACTGCGTATAGCTCTTTCGAAGCCTTTGAGGGAATGGGATAAGTGCCATTTTTCATTCTCATTGATTTCAACATGGATGGTTATATTTAAGAAAGGGTTTGATGAATTATAAGGTTTGATAATGTTTTAGATCGATAATCTTTTTCAGTTTTCTATCAAGTGGTATCAGAGCCACTCCATGGTTGAAATTCTTGAAAAATTGAATTTTAAAATTCTGATTTTTTATGGGTTATATGATTTTCCTGTTATTTTATGCAATTTGGATTTATTATTATATGGATCTAGCATGAAAGTATATAGATTTCAGAATAATTAAAGGTTATCTTCAAAATTTGGATTTTGAAATAAAGATTGGATTTTCAGATCCATTGAATAAAAAATTTCAATTTAAAAAAAAAAATTAAGGGATAGCAGCTACCTGTTCCAGCAGCGAGCAACGAAAGCTGCTGGCGAAGGGGGGCCTCCGCCTGCCCTCCGACCATGAGGTTTTCTGGCGGCGCTGACCAAGGGAAGAAGAAGGGCTTCTTCTTTACGGTTTTTTCAGTTTGGAATTTGAAGGGGCAGGCCGTTCTTGTGTAATTGGATGAATTCAGGTCCTTGGCTGCAATTTAAGGATTAGGGTCACATTTTAAGTTTCTGTCCCTAAAGTTTTAAGTTCATTCAAGTTGGGCCTTAAGGTTATGAGTTTTAATAACTTAACCCCTGAAGTTTAAAGTTTTGGTTATTAAGCCCCTAAAGTTAAAATTCATCATATTGGACCTTTTAAAGTTTTGGGTTTAATAATTCAGTTTTGGAAATAAGTTCTCTATTCAGTTAATCCATCCACTTCTGTAATATATGTCAACATCAACTCTATTCCCGTACTAAATGAAATAAACTTCAAGTATTGGAAAGAGAACATATTAATTATTTTTGGCTGCAAGGATCTAGATCTTGCGCTCGGATTGAGCAAGGATCGCTCAAATCGCATGACTCTAAAGATCATTAAGTGCGGCATTCTAGAAGCCTTTAGAGGCACAGTATCTGAAGAAATAACTAATGCTAATGATTTTCTTGCCGAAATTGAGAAATGTTCTGCGACAAGATTAAAGGTTGAAACAAGCACGCTTTTGTAAAGCTTAATTTCCATAAAGTATAAAGGCAAGAGGAACATAAGGGAGTACATCATGGAGATGTCATGTATACCTTCTAAAATTGAGGGACTAAAGCTCAAGCTGTCTGATAACTTACTCTTACATTTGGTATTGATATAGCTTTTGCACAATTCGGTTAATTAAGGGCAGTTACAATTGTCAAAAGGGGAAAATAGTCTCTTAATGAGCTCATTTCCATATTGTGTGCAAGAAGAAAAAAGGCTAACGTAAGATAAAACTAACAATACTTACTTGGCAAGTACTTCTAAGGACAAGTAATAAAGAATAACAAAGTTGTATCCGGTTTGGCATAAAATAAACAGCAAAAGCCTGAAAATGATAAATTTAGCTGTAACTTTTTTGAAAATTTGGGATATATAAAGAGAGTGTGCTAAACACCACGTTTGACGTGTAAAGAAAAAATACACTTCTCACTTTGGTATGTTTGAGGTAAATTTAATGGTAATACCTAGACACAGTTGGTAAATATATTTAAGTACAACTACTCAAATAAGTGTGTCTATACGGGGTTGTCTGAGCTGCCAAAATCAATTGATGCTAAAAGGTTCATCTATGTAGGGGTGATGGCATCAGTTAAGGTAGAGGCTATAGGGACTTTAGGTTATTATTAAAGACTGATTACTATTTGGATTTGAAAGAGACATTTGCGGTACCATCTTTTGGATGGAATTTAGTTTCTATTTCTACATTGGACAAATTTGGTTACTCTTGTTCAATTTGAAATAGTCAGTTTGATCTTTTTCTTACCTCAAATATTCTGGGCATCAGTTCTTTATCTGGTTATGATAACATTCATCTGCTTAATACGGTTGCCTCTTATAAAGAAATCTTGTATGTGAATCCGCGTCGTATTAAACATAAATTAACCAATGAGAATTCTAGTATGTTATAGCACAAGTGATTAGGAAAATCTTGTGTCAAAATGAATTCTTGATTCCCTTAATTTTTCCAGATTTAAGTGTTTATGTTAATTGCATTGAGGGAAAACAAGCAAACATAAGGAAATTAAGTGCCATAGGACTTCGGATGTCTTGGAACTAATTCATACGGATATCTGTGGATCATTCACTTCTACTTCTTAGAATGGTCAACAGTCATTTATTATGTTCATAGACGATTTTTCTCACTATGACTACCTATTGCTCATCTATGAGGAATACCTAATATTGGACATGTTCAAGGCATATATGATTGAGATTGAAAATCAACTCAGTAAAAGAATTTAATAAGTCAAATCTTACCATAGTGGTGAGTACTATGATAAATATGGCGGATCGGGAGAACAACGTCCATGGCCTTTTGCTAAATTACTACAAGAATGTGGAATCATTCCACAATACATCACGATCTTTCTAGGTAGAAACACTAAAGACTGCAGCTTAAATTCTCAACAAAATTTCAAGTAAAGCAAATTTTAAAGGGTTACAATTTTTTTTAAAGATCTCACTATTAAGTCTATTTTCAAATGGAAATGTTTGATTCCTTGAGGATGTAGAGTTTGTGGGGGAGGGGAGATAAGATTATAAGGTTAATGATTTTGTCTTGAATGAAGAATGTGTATATTTATTCTGTTGCAATTGATAATGATCAGGTTCATGGACAAATTCTTGCTCCAGATCTTGTTCAAAAAGCAATTTCGGATCAAGACTACATCACAAAATTCCATATACACAATCTCTTGATTGTTCCAAAAATTCAAACTCAACAACATCAAGAATAAATGTCATTAAGGAAATTCACTATAAAAGGGAGAAGACAATTTTGGATGACTTTATAGTCCTTTTCAAGAAAATAAGGATGTCATAAATTGGTGAAAGAACACCTGATAATCAACTTTAATCAATTCATGCAAAGGAATAACTCTCAAAAGCGGATTGATGTCATGAATAAAGATTATAAGTCTATGCAAGAGAATGAAGTTTGGGATCTTGTCCCATTACCAGAAGGTGCGAAACTCATTGGTTGCAAATGAATATTTAAAACTAAAAGGGATTCGAACGGTAATGTGGAAAGATATAAGACTCGTCTTGTAGCTAAAGGTTTTACCCAAAAGGAAGACATTAACTATAAAGAGACTTTTTCTCTAGTTTCAATGAAAGACTCTTTCAGAACAATTATGACACTTGTTGCGCATTTTGATCTTGAGCTACATTAGATGAATGTTAAGACGGCGTTTCTCAATGGTGACATTGATGAAACGATCTATCTGGTACAACCAGAAAACTTTATCCGAGAAGACCCAAAGAATATAGTTTGCAAGTTAAAGAAATCCATCTATAGCTTAAGTTGGTTTCCCGAAATGGTATCACAAATTTTATCAAATAATTATCTCATTTGGTCTTGAGATGAATTCAGTAGATGATTGTGTATATCAAAAGTTCAATGGGAGTAAGCGCATTTTTGGTATTGTATGTCGATGACACAGTGCTTGACTGCAATGATATAAATTTATTGCGCGAAACCAAGAAATTTCTGTCATGGAATTTTGAAATGAAATTTCTTGGTAATATATCTTTTGTATTAAGGATATAGATACACAAGAATCATTCTTTGTGTATTTTTGGGTCATCACAAAAGAATTGTATCGATAAGGTGCAGATATGTAATTCAGATGATACCCCTATTGATAATGGAGCCAAGTTTAGTCTCAATTAATGCCTCAGGGATAAATTTAAAGAAAAAGAAATACGTGAAATTCTCTATGCTTCAGCAATTGAGAATTTAATGTATTCAGGTTTATACACATTCGGATATAACATTTATTGGAATGCTAGACAGATATTTAACTAATTTGGGATGAAAATTTGGAAAGCAACATGAGATTGTTCAGTATCTATAGAGAACTAAAGATTGCATAATCACATAAATCAAAACAATTGGAGATCGTTGGATATTCTGATTATGATTATGGAATTTGACTGCAAAATATTGTCACTAGGCTGCATATTTTGAATGGAATTGAAAGACCACTTAAGTTATTCTGTGACATAGCAGTCTTGTATTCCAACGGGAACATGATGATGTCAAAGCCTAAATGCATTAATTTCCTAGTTGTAAAGAAAGAATTCAGAGTTGTTAGATTTCTATAAAACATATAAGGACAAACTCCATAATCATGGATCCATTTAGTAAATGACTATCATCCAAGGTCTTTCATGAGCATAATGCTCACATGGGTATTGCATCGTTTGATGATATGTCAGTTTGGTGGAAGTTTGTATTTGGATGTTGTCTGTTTCATACACATATTTTATCCATGAATATTCGGTTAATTTCAGAAATAAAGTATTCATTTCAGTTCCATTCTGATTAAAGTTTATGGTTGATCTTACTTAAGAAATAAGGTTGGACCAGTTGGAAATAGACATGTTCGGATCACATAACATGTAATTTTCATGCTACACTCCTATGATTGATCTATGTCATTTGGTTGTATGGGTGTACGTGACCATTGATGGATTTAGTCACGTTAAATGTGATGAAAATCGTTTTAATCCTATATCAATATGACTGATGGACGAGATTGTTTGAAATACCCATAATAATAATAGCAAAATCTTGAGCTCATAAGGTTGTGCACATTTGAAAGATTACACGTATGCCCAGTGGGAGATTGTTGGAAAATTCTACCATATATGGGGCCACACGTAATATATTAAAATGTGTGGTGATATTATTTAAAGAAAAATAGTCAATTAAAGTTATCCAATAAAGATGAATTTTGACTAATGGGTATTAGGTTTTATGGAATTAAAGTGTAGAGATCGGAAGTTTGTTTTATATTGTTGAAGGGGCCGATTTGAAACAAATGAAATATAATGATCTTTCATTATCTTATGATTATATGGGGTCATGGCCCCCAATTGTTGGTGAGTTCTTGAGTTTTACTACATCCCCATCAATAAAGAGAAAAAGTGAATTACAGATCACCAATCAATTGGAAGATCCTAACCCATCCAAACAAAGAATCAGAGCTATGGATCAAGGTATGTTTATGCTTCCGCTATTTTTCAATCTCATTGATTTGAATATGGATGGTTATATTTAAGAAAGGGTTTGATGAATTATAATGTTTGATAATGTTTTAGATCGATAATCCTTTTCAATTTTCTATCACATCCTTTGTTAGCTTTATAAATAGACTACACACATTACAATCTACACTTTCACGATTTCCTCCAAAATGGTTGCATCTTGTCCTAGCTACTTAAATTGCATTCATTGTTTAAATATTTGTACAACCATCTACCTTTTTAGTTAGTGCTGCCAATTGTGTTGAAATAGCTATCAATGTGTCAACCTCATGCATTCCTTTAGTTCTCTTTTCACCTGATCTCTGGTCAATCATAATACATTGGTGTATGCTAGATCCTCCATTATCTGATAAATCTGATTTTCAGTCTTCTTTGCAATTGACCAATCACGGGCGGAGTCAAAATTAGCCCTACAAGTCAGATTTAGCTCAGTGTAAACGTACTGGACTTGGAGCCATTTTAGAAGATTATATTGTGGGCATTATCGTAGTAGACCTTTGTATCTTTCCCATGCTTCGTAAACACACTTCAAATCAAGTTGAGAAAATGTAGTGATTTTATCCCACAACCTGGCAATCCTCTTTGGTGGGAAGTATTTGTTCAAGAATCTCTTGCTCAAATTGTCCCAAGTATTGATGTTGTGAAGAGGGAATGTGTCCAACTATTCTCCAGTGGAATCTCTCAAGGTGTAAGGAAAGAGTTTCAGTCAAATCACACCACTAGGAATTCTCGGATATTAATTCGATGAGTACATATCCAAAAACCTTGAGATGTAAGCATTTAGATTTTCAGAGGCTTTCTCGAAGAATTACAGTGCATGCCGGAACATGTTGATCAAGTCCGTCCTTAAATGCGAACTAGCTTGCCCAAATGTTAAATAAGCTATAATAGATCTACTTTCTACTACTGGTGAAACCATATATTCCCCTATCACTCTTTCATTTTCATCTCCCGCAGATACAATCGAAAGTGCCGCATTTACTTTTAATTCAATGGCCACCTGATTTTTTATATTTTCTGCAATTAGATCTACTTGATGTTTTTGTTGTCCTTCTATAAGTTATTTTCTTCACAACCTAAATGTTTGTTCGATTTCTGAATCAAATTAAGCAAGATCACTGTACTTCGATCTTTGTACACAAGATTCTGAAAAAGAAAGAAAAGAAACACTGTAATTTTTTTAATATAAACTTAAACTAATTAAAAAAATTGGATTAAAATTAAAACTAATTATATACAATAGTCTTTAACAACGACATCAAACAAGATTTTGTGTAAGTGCACATTATTGCAAACAAGTAACAAAGTGAAGAGTAAAGTATCGTTCCCATGAGAAAAACTTACTTAAACTAGATTCAATCAATCTTAAACCTTAATCGACTAGCAAATTGTGTTTTAATGATTTTATATTAAATTATTTAATTAAACTAATTATTCCAATGAACAGTTTATAAAGATTTCGTAAATTTTGATCTGATATTACTAAGACTTTGAATCTCCTTATTAATCTGTTTTAATGCAAATCAATAACAGGACAAAAAGTGTGTATTTTTGTTGATCAATATTTCAAAGTTAATTAAAAGCATTTCTCAATTTCAAATATATCTATCGTTTCATTTGACCTTCCTATATCTCTATAAAGATGCAAACATGAAAACATTCATTAAAAATATTAGAACATCTATAGAAATCATGCAAATCATAGTGATATATATTTATCCTTATTGAACTTTACGATAATTATTATAAAGTGCCATCTATCCTATTATTTCTCTCAAAATCAATAAAATTCACAATCAATTCAATTAGTGATCAAGTAATTTGAAAGTCATTAAATCCCATAACAACCATCCAAGAATAAACACATATTGAATGTCAAATTATCGAATTTATATTAAAATATCATAATAAGGGTTCATCAATGTCTTAGTAATTAAAATCCTAGCACAATATTACAAAATCACAAGAAAACGTGTTTAATTCGAAGAACATAACACACATTTTAGATTGATTACTGAGAATAATATAGATATTTAAATCTTGAATTTGTTTACTTCTTGATGAATCTTCAATATATCTTCTTTTTGTCTCTCCGAAAATCAAGGTTGAAGCTCAAATTTCTTTAAACTTTTATTGCCCTTTAATTTTCACAAGAATAATGGATTGGCTTCTCTTTATTGATGTTCATTGATGAGTTTTGGTGTATGAGATGTATATATTGATAACTCAAGAATAACTAACTAAGATGGATGAATTGGTTTTTGAAACTTTTTCGACACTTGGTCTCAAAACAATACAATACTCAAGATATAAATGCAAAGTATAATTATTTGCCTTCCATTTTCTTTTCAGCATCAGTTGCATACACATAATTGCTACTATACTTTTAGAATGAATCTATGTAGGTTTTCATCAAAATTGTTCTGCATGAACGGCTCTCAGGAGGTGAGGTTGACAAGTTAAACTTGTCAGCATACTGTGCATCCTTGTCTGTAACACATCATTTGATGCAAGTAAAGTTGGGTCTATCTGGATCTCTCATTTACAGTAAGAGAATTACAGAAGTTTGGAGCCAAAATTGAGGTTTGTGGAAGTACCGAATTGGTTTTTGGCAAAGAGAAGGGAAGGTTAGTTCTCTATTCTTTTAACTAATCATAAAGCACCCCTTCTTCTATGCACATTCATATAATAAAGGATCTTAACAAAGGCCATGCCAGCAATTTTAACACGCCGGTTTGCACATCTACCTGATCAACATGTCATATAGGCATTAGTGCACACTAACATACTAATCCATCGGTATTTGAATGACTACAATGTGTTTAGTAAGGCATATTCCTTACCTTTTGAGAGCATTTGGATTAGGATTTTTTTTTTTTTTTTTGGCTATTTATTCCATGTGTAAAGAGGAAGGAAGAGACTTGTACAACTGTATTTTACATCTATGCTAAATATATTGCGCACCGGAATAAGATCAAACGAATTTATTTATAAAGCATGTCTTCGAGTAACAGGTTCATAGCAAAATAGTGACAACAACAACATAACATAATGAACCCATCAGTCTTATTTATCATACTAAAACGTGTCTTCGAGTACCAGGTTCAGAGCAAAATATTGACCACAACAGTATAACATAATGAAACCCATCAGTCTTATTATCATACAATGGGTGCCTTTATATATCCCAAATGCGTTGAATTTGCAACTTTGGTTAATGTCTTCAAGTCGTAGACAATCCAACACCTAGACTCAGTTGGGTGATAGAAATAGCCCGCACACTTACAATCTACGGTACATTTATTTGAGCACTGGTCCTCTGGCATTGGCCCATTTCCTCTTGTATACTTAGTTATGAAATGGTCAACCCCTTCCAATTTGTAGAACTTATTATCTTTTGCTTCGCAAGATGTTATCTTTGGGGGCTCACAATTCTTGCTCCATCCCATTATCCCATTTGGCAATGGACATGCAACGCATTGGCTCTCCTCGCATAGTCCGAACTTTCCGCACCTCTCCGGCAATTGGCATTCGTCACCGGAATCTCTAGAGAAGAGTGTGAAAGTCACCTCCCATGCACTGTAATCTGCCTTGTCATAGAATGTGTAGGCTTTTAGGGTACCATCGATCCCCAATCGAAGATATGTTAATGTACTGTTGTATTTAGGCCTAGATATATATCGAGCCCCTCCGTTTGGATAATCTAGTTTTAGTACATATGCATAAGCTTCCTCTGTCTCGGGGTCAGAATCGAATTTTAAAGAACTTAGAGTGCTTCGTCCAATCGAGAGATAATCTGCAGAGTCAAAATATAGCATGGGAGCTGGTGCAATGTTATTCTTGTAATACATAGCAAATCGTTTGGGTTCCAATACCAAACTGTATGGCCCATCCTCGTTCTCTTTCTCAGAGACCCGACTGACGAGCTTGTTTGGGCCTCCTACCCGAAGAGATTGACCCACCAACAAAGTGTCTGTAGGAGAATAAAAACTTTGCCATACAAAGTTTCCCTTGGAGTCATAGAGAACCATATTACCAATTGGCAACAACTTGAACCCAACAACGCCCTTGTTCGCCGTCCTGGATTGCCATGCAATACGACCATTGGCATTGGCCAAAACTAGGTTCCCATCGATGCCCAAGGAGAACGTGGCGTTTTCCCCAACTGGGTTTCCGCGATTGGCTTCCCAAACCCATCGTGCAAGTGATTCAGAACGCACAGTGCCCATCTGTAAAGCTAATGTATAAGCACCGGGCGTCGTGTTATAGAAACAAAGTTGAAAAGGACTACTTGTAATCGACGTAACTCGATAATTGGCATCATATTCAGTTATGTAATCTTCAAATTCACCTTTATTGACAAACGTGAAGGTTTCTGAATGAAGAACAACAGCTTGAGCTATGAAAGAAAATGCAATGAGCGAGAAAAGAGCAAATAAGCAAGTTGAAGGCATCTTAAAAGTTGATAATACAATGGTGTCCTGCCCCAACTTTCTATATATAGAGAAGAATAACAATATTATACTCTTTGCAACTTGTCATTTGTCAATAATTACGCATGCAATGCAGTCTTGATCAAAGTATATCTGCCCTCTTTAAAATAATAATAACTAGTGGTTTGGAAAAATCTAATTGTACAAAATAGATTACATTATCTTTTAGATAATCAACACGTGGCGGCCCCCATAATAACTAGTAGGTTGGAAAAATCTATTTGTGCAAAATAGATTACATTATATTTTACATAATCAACACGTGGCGGTCCCTTGTGGGTTTGTCGACTACAGCCCCGTTTGTTTCAAATTAAAATCAGATTTTAATCTAAGTTAAAGTCAATTAATCAATATTAAGCATATATTTCATGGGTCTCACGACTTTTCAGCAACACATTTCAAAGTACTAAAAATCTAATTTTCATCTCCACCAAACATCCGTTATCATTGATCGAAACACGCTTGGTATAATTTAATGCAAAGGGGCCCTTTTTGGGGTAAGGATGACAAGAGAGGATATGTAGTGGAAAGTACTGTATGTGTCGATTTTTGAAGCAGTCTTGAAAGTGCTGCACTACATTGGTATAATCTTCTTCTCGTTGCTTTTTATATTTAATAATCTTCCACTAAATTAGCGTATATTATATTTGATAATGGTTTGCTCAATAAGTCTAATAAAAGAACTTTAAAAACTTTAAATGAGAAAAATGACATTACGAGCACAAGTGTGGATTAACTTCAAAGAATGCAAACTGAGTATTTGGAAAAATACATTGCTACCAGATGTGTTATGAATGGAGTGTCGAGGAAAATAATTCGACTAAAGAAGATCGGAATACAAGTATTGCAATGATAAAAGATCAGGACCTTTAATGATATTAAAATGTGCTGCAAAAAAATAAAAAATTGTGGTACGAATATAATTAGCCAGTATCAAAATCAATTAGTGCTACAAGCAAAAGTTCATAAAAAGTGCCTTTTATAGTATTATTTGATTCAATTTTTCCTATATGTGCTTTTCTGTAATTTTACATTCATTCTTCTATAATTAAGTGTTTAATTAAACAAAAAAAAAAAAAGAAAAAGAAAAAGAAAAAAATAATGATAAATAATATTGAGAGAAACTATTATTCATTAATTTTATTCTAAACCAATTATAAGACAAGTGATTTGGCCTTTCCCTACTTTTAATATTCGACGTATCCAATAGAGGAATTCATATCTTTTCTGAGTGGTGATAACTAATAATTAGTGCAATCGAACACTTTGAACTATCTTCAATGTAAAAAATCTCTGGACTTTGAAAACTTCTTTTCTTTCATTAGATCTATTTCATATGAATTTATATTTGATAATTGAAACCAATATGCTTAAATGGTTGACAGGACTTGAATTTTTGGATTTACAGGACAACGGTTTCAGTGGTACGTAACAAGATCTCCTAACTTATTTTATATATTAAATCTGTTTCAATTCTTACATGTATAGCAATTCAATTGCTGGTTTTGTTCACTCTTTCATTTGGGGGTAAATTTCAACTTAGTAATTATTAAGAGGGATTACTATGTGTCTACTTTATGTGATTTTGAGGAATTTTTTGGAGACTCACTTTCAGTCATCTTCAAAATCTCTTCTTTACTATCAATATCCATTGAGATAACTAATTTTTATGAAAGTTTGCTAAAGATCCATGCAACCGAGCTAAGACGTTTCGGGGAGAGATACTTCAAAATCTATTGCACTACCATGAACTTCAAACTATTAACGTATTTGATAATGAATTAAGAAGTACTTAATTATCGAATTCCAAATGAAATTGGAATCTTATTAGCACTTCAAGAATTAGGTTTGATAACATTGACTTCACAAGTAGTTAATTTTCGACTTCAAATTAGTTGGTATCTCTCTTCTTTCATTAGATCTATTTCATATGAATTTAAATTTGATGTATTGAATCTTATATGCTTAAATGGTTGTCAGGAAGTATTCCAAAGGAAGTTGGAAACGTATCAGCACTTGTACATTTGGATTTAAGGCAAAACAGTTTTAGTGGTATGAAACAAGGTCTCGTGAACTTATGTTATATATTAAATATGTTTCAATTCTTACTTGTGTGGCATTTTTCAAATAATTAAATACATCGTAATAACATCAAATCGTAAGTACCCAATCAGCATGGGATGAAGATGGATACCGCTAGCGGCTACAACCACCTCATTATAATAATTAGTCAGTATTTTATAATTTGTTAGATTGAGGACATTGGATGCAATTTCAGTTACGATTAATGTTTATGTGTTTCTCTGTTAGCTGCAAGGATGAGCTTTGTACACTGAAATACTTTGATTAGAAAAATATAAAGTAGTAAGAGTTCGTCTAAAATTTCTGCCTAAATTGGTACTATTAGGCGGAATCAATGATTTTTCCATCTAAACAAACTATTCGGTACCATCGCAAATCAACGAATTATTGATTTTTTAAATTAACAAGCATTGTAGGAATAGAGGTGTTTGTAGGTTGCTGCATTAGCTTGTTTATTTAATAGTTTAATATTCTAAATTAAGTAATATATCATTCATTTGTCATTCTATAATCATTCTTATTTTAATAACAAAATTTAGAGCCACCAATATTGGAATTTAAAACCTTTATATTTTAAATTTAATTTTCTAATTCCACTATTATCACTTGGTAATAACTTTTTTGAAATTTTAAATATTTGGCTTTTGGATTTCAATTCTTAATATCCTAATATGTATTTACAAGAAGTACTCCATATGAAATTGCAAACTCCAGAGTACTCCAAGTCTATTGCATCTTAATGAACACTTTGTGCATTTCTCTCTACAATATTGTTCAATCTTCATGGAGCCTTCTACTTTCGAAATCGGGCTGAAAAAGTGCTCCATGCCAAGAATCTTGTAATAATTCACCTTAGTTCTGCCCTGGTACCGTCCCAGCTGCGGTGGCTTGTAGCATTCTCTCCACCCCAAAAGTCCATTCGGGCTCAGACACGCCACCTACATACCCCTTTGGCATAGTCCATATAGTTCACACTTAGATGTCAACGCACGTTCTCTAACATAATATCTTGAAAAGCAAAACGGTCATCTCATCTCAAGTAGCTTACTTTGTCAAAGTGTGTTTGAGCCCCATGTTTTAGTCAAAAATTTGTTTTGTAATAGTTATTTTTTGGAGATACGTGGTTAAAAAGTAGTGAAAGTTTTAGGTTTACATACAAAATTAATTTATCGAAAGAATGTATGGTTGAAAATAAATTTAGAAAAAAATAATAATTTTTAGAGAATGAGGATTAAACACAGGCATAGGAAGTATAGGCCTTCATGTTGCCAAAGGAGCCGAACCTCAGGAAAGAAAGTGTAGCGTCGTAGTTCAGGTGAGTGGAGGAGCCGCTTGTGGGATTGCGATGGTGCATCCTTAATTCTCCTCAGTATAAGTTCATAAGCTGTTGCATTGTCATTCTTGCATTCTTCATTGAAGGTCACGGTCTTCCAAGTATAACTTGTCCAACCACTATAATTTATTAGCTAGCCCGAGTTATTCACATACAAATTTATCTCAGATTTTTCAAGGCACAATGATGGTTTGATTTCCAGCGAGTTATGGTAACACGAACAAGTAATAAAGTGAATAGTAAAGTATCGTTCCCACAGGAACTATGTACTTAAACTAAACTTAAATAATCGTAACCTTAATCGAATAGTAAAATGTTATGCTTATTCATTGTAACCTTAATTATTCTAGTGAGCAATTTATAAAGTTTTTGTAAATTTAGATGTGATATTATCGAGACCTTGAATCCCCCTTATTAATAACTTTCACTGCAAATTAGTAACATGACAATATGTGCTCATTTTGTTGATCAATATACCTCACTACACCAAAAAAGAGCTTTTGCAGCGGTCAAAAAACGCTGCAAAAAATATTTTTCTGCATTTTTTCAGGTGTTGCGAGGGTCGATGTTGTCGTTGAAGGAAAACTTTTTTGCAGCGTTTATTTACCGTTGCGAAAAAGTCTTTTTGCAGTATTTTTTAAACGTTGCGGTTGACCCTTTGCAGCGTTTTTTCAACGTTGTCGTAAACTTTTTTTTTACAGTTTTATATGGTAATTGACCCACAAAATTGAAAATAACACTTTATAAACAAATTTTGAAATTATATAAAAATTGATAATTTCATTATAAATTTTTGAAGTAATACAAGATTAGAATGTGATACAATACAACCTAGCTAAAAAGGAGTTACAATTAAAAAGTTAATGTTGCATCCTCTATAAAGCTTGAAATTACAATAAACTATCCAAATTACAAATTGCACATAAACAATGATAAAAAAACGAACTAATAGAATGCAACAGGAATAGAATGAAGAGCGCAAGGCAAAGTTGGACGCTTGTTGAATGAATTAGCTTAGCAGCATTTGTGACGATCAACTTCTGAGATGTTCACTTTTAGATGGCTCTCACTATATTACAGGGTAAATACAAAGACCTTCCTAGTGATCAAGCCTACACAAAATAACTTACGCAAGGGCTCCAAAAGTCCCAAGAAAGACGACAACGGACGAGTTTCTAACAGCTAAAAGTGCCTGATCAGGACAACAAAAATCCAACTGTTACCTTACTAGAGAGTAAGGTTAGCAAAGATAATAACATAGAATACACATTGGAGGAAATATTTTAACTAGAGGAAAGTAATCTTTTTAATCATTTTTGCATTACGGCTAGAACCTGAGTGGAGAAAGAAAGGGTAGATTGCATCCTTATCAAGTAAGAGGAAATATCACTAGGTAATTTCTCATTGTATTATATACAATTATATATGAAGCTCTAATATTGATTTTTAAAAACCAAAAAAAAGAAAAAAAAAATCCATTCTATGTTAGAATATTTTAGCAATTTGGGGCCACATGTAACATATTGAAATGTGTGTGCTATTATATAAAGTAAATTAGTCATTAAAGTGATCCACTAAGGATAAAATTTGACTAATGGGTATTGAATTTCGTGGAATTAAAGTGTAGAGACCGGAAGTTTGTTTTAAATTGTTGAGGGGCCGATTTAAAACAAATGAAAGATGATGAATGGTCATTGTCTTATGAATATATGGGTTATGGTCCCCATTTGAGTGTGTTCTTCAAGGTTTCTACATCCCCATCCATAGAAATCAAGATTGAAGTGAAGTTCACAAATCAAATTGGAAGATCGTGATCTTTTCAGGCTAACAATCTAATTATTATGGATTCAGGTATGTTTTATGATTATGTTCATTTTCGGATTTCAATATGGAGATGGATCTTGAGGTTTTATGTGAAAAGGATTTGAATAAAGTATATGATTTGATTATTCCTTTTCAATTTTTCTAACAAGTGGTATCAGAGCCATCCATAATTGAAATCATGAAAAATGGAATTTTAAGATTCTGAATTCGATGAATTATTGGATTATTATGTTGTGCATAAAGTATTATAGCATGTTATTAAGGTTTTAATCATGTTATAATATTGTTATTTGATTTTTCATGTTATATTATCAAATTCTTTCATATTATGCTTTGGATTTAGAATTTGAGCATGTTATAATATGAATTTTGTATATTATTACATGGATATAGCATGATTTATAAGGATCTATAATTTTCTTGAAAATCCGGATTTTTGGGAGATTTGGGAAGAAATTTCAGTTTAAAAAAAAAAAATTTTTTTTTGGGCAGCCGCCGGTTGCTGTTACAGCAGCCGGACGGCTGCTGGAGCAGCAGCAGCCGGCGGGCTGCTGTGCTACTGTTGCAGCAGCCGGACGGCTGCTGCAACAGCAGCCCCGCCGGGGCTGCTGGCTGCTGTTGCAGCAGCCCGCGCTGCTGCAACAGCAGCCGTTGCAGCAGCCCGTGGCTGCTGCAACAGGCAGCCACGCCGGCTGCTGTTGTGGGACATTAAGGGGCATTAATTCTCCAATAAAGTTTTCGATTATGGGACATTAAGGGGCATTAATTTGGGAATTAATTTGAAGGTTTCATAAGTTATGGAAGATTTGGGGGCGGGGGCATGGGTTGTAAATTAAAGTTCTTAAAGCCCCTCCTTGCAAATTAAAATTAGGGTTAATATTTATAAATCAGTCCCTAAAGTTTAAAGTTAATCCTAATTGGGCCTTAAGGTTATGGGTTTTAATAATTCAGCCCCTGAAGTTCTGAAATTAATTAATTTGGGTCATTTAAGTTCTGAATTTAATTATTAAGTCCCTGAATGTTCATAATTGGTTTAGTTTGGTCCCTAAAGTTCCGCATAATTGATTTTTTAAATCCTAAACTTTCCAATTATTAACATTTAGCCCCTAAAGTTTTAAATTATTGATTTTTGGGTCTCTAAAGCTTTCAATAATTGATTTTTGACCCATAAAGTTTTGAATTAATTAATTTCGACCCCTAAAGTATTGAATTATTAACCCTTAGGCCCTTAAAGTTTCATAATGAATAAAATTAAGCATTCTACTTTTCAAATTATGGTATAAAGGACTCAATTAATTTTATAATATTCAAAAGTGAATTGATTGAAGCAATATGTTGCCAAAGCAACCTCTTTTGTGAAAATTAATTAACTTAGAATATTAGAAGGAATTCGTGTGTATGATTGTTCATGCGGATATTGACCGGCCCAAAGGAAGGTTAATATTTGGCCGAATTTGATACACACTTGTGGTGATAAACATGTGACAATTATAAGGTTTCCATGTGAATAATAAATCAATCCAAAGATGGGTTTATTATTTGACAGGATTTATTGTCAATGTTTGATCACTACACCAAGAGTACCACTTACAGTTAATATTACTGTCCAAAGACTTGATATTAATGATGTGCTAGGTATCTTGAGATGGGATTTACCATGATTTGATTAATTGATTGTTGAATCTTAATATTGATGTGAGCATAATTCTTCCATTTTCTCTCTACAGCTAATTCTACTTGTTAGAAAAATTGAAAAGGAATAATCAAATCATATACTTTATTCAAATCCTTTTCACATAAAACCTCAAGATCCATCTCCATCCATAACCCATATATTCATAAGACAATGACCATTCATCATCTTTCATTTGTTTTAAATCGGCCCCTCAACAATTTAAAACAAACTTCCGGTCTCTACACTTTAATTCCACGAAATTCAATACCCATTAGTCAAATTTTATCCTTAGTGGATCACTTTAATGACTAATTTACTTTATATAATAGCACACACATTTCAATATGTTACATGTGGCCCCAAATTGCTAAAATATTCTAACAATAATTCCAACGCGAATTCTTCAGAATCTCTCATTCCTATGCATTGTGCAAACTTAGAACGGTAAAGGAAATCATCCTTTGCAAGCTTATTGAAATTGTTCTGAACTTCATTCCAGTCATTTGTTTTACTTTTATTGATAAACTTGAGTCCTCGGAGAGCTTTATGTGCGCCGGCGCGAGTCCGATCAAGCTGCGCACGTTGCCGGCGCATTGCTCGTGCGGCCAGCGCAGACTCTATTCCACCACCTCCGTCTTCAGCGCCACCGTTAAGAACACGCGTCGCATGCCCGCGGCTCCATGAAAATCGTTTCGAAAGCTGCTTTGCTCTTGCTACTGCTTCAGCTTTAAATTCCTGAGACAATTGTCGGAGCCTACTGGAAGAGCTCCGGCGTATAGTTGGTGACCGGGAAGCTGACGTCGAAGCCGGTGTCGACGTTTCATTTCCGGCGAAACCAGGAACAACGTCATTGCCAGAATCTATGTTAATGAACGTTGCAAGTTCAACACTACGTACTATTATTGTATCATCATCCTGTAGATCAAGAGTGATAATCCAAACTTTTCTCTCTCCTCTCACATGTGTTTTTTCTCTCATTCTTCACGCGTAATACTATCGTCCAATTTTCTGCCCCTGTAGAACTTCGTCAAAAAAAAGGAGCTTCAGACTCGTTGAAATACAGAAAATTAACTCGGCCATATTTGTTTCAAAACTGTCTATGATTTCTACTCTAGGAGGATTAAATGGAAGAATTTGGATTAGAGACATTGTCTTTGAGGAAGAAGTTGATGATACTATTACTTTTGACAATGTACAAGTTCCTATACCTGTCATTGATCAAGAAGTATATCCAGAACCTCAACAAGACAATGTTGAAGAACCTCCCATCCAAAATGAGGTAATCATTCCAGAAGTTCAAACTCAACAACCTCAAGAACAACGACCTCAAGAACCAATACCTTTAAGGAGATCCACGAGAGAAAGGAAAAATGCTATTTCGGATGATTTTATAGTATTTCTCCATGAACATGAGGAAAATAATGGATTGATGGAAGATGATCCAATCAACTTTCGTCAAGCCATGCAGGGTTCAAACTCTCAAAAGTGGATTGATGCCATGAATGATGAGTATAAGTCTATGCAAGACAATAAAGTTTGGGATCTTGTCACATTACCAGAAGGTGCGAAACCCATTGGTTGCAAATGGATATTTAAAACCAAAAGGGATTCGAATGGTAATGTGGAAAGATATAAGGCTCGTCTTGTAGCTAAAGGCTTTACCCAAAAGGAAGGTATTGACTACAAAGAGACTTTCTCTCCAGTTTCAACGAAAGACTCTTTTAGGACAATCATGACACTTGTTGCGCACTTTGATCT
This sequence comes from Fraxinus excelsior, assembly GCA_019097785.1. NCBI lineage: Eukaryota > Viridiplantae > Streptophyta > Magnoliopsida > Lamiales > Oleaceae > Fraxinus > Fraxinus excelsior. The sequence goes on along the minus strand of CM032625.1, from coordinate 42,917,286 downwards.
TGAGTTACATCAAATGGATGTTAAGACGGCGTTTCTAAATGGTGACATTGATGAGACGATCTATATGGTGCAACCAGAAAACTTTGTGTCAGGAGACCCAAAGAATATGGTTTGCAAATTAAAGAAATCCATTTATGGGCTCAAGCAAGCTTCCCGTCAATGGTACCACAAATTTCATCAAGTAATTCTCTCATTTGGTTTCGAGATGAATGCTGTTGATGATTGTGTGTATCACAAGTTCAGTGGGAGTAAGCATATTTTCCTGGTTTTGTATGTTGATGACATACTACTTGCCACTAATGATATAGGCATGTTGCACGAAACCAAGAGATTTCTATCAAGGAACTTTGAGATGAAAGATCTTGGTGACGCCTCTTTTGTATTAGGGATTCAGATATATCGGGATCGTTCTCGAGGTATTCTTGGATTGTCACAAAAGGGCTATATCGATAAAGTACTTAAAAGGTTTGGCATGCAGGACTGTAAATCAGGTGACACCCCTGTCGCTAAGGGAGACAAATTTAGTCTCAAACAATGCCCGCAAAATGACCTTGAAGTTAAGGAAATGCAGAAGATTCCCTATGCATCAGCTGTTGGGAGTCTTATGTATGCTCAAGTTTGTACACGTCCAGATATAGCATTCATTGTTGGAATGCTAGGCAGATATGTAAGCAACCCTGTAATGGATCATTGGATAGCAGCCAAAAGGGTTATGAGATATTTGAAGAAAACAAAGGATTACATGCTCACCTATATCAGATCGGATCAGTTAGAGATCATAGGATACTCCGATTCTGATTTTGCTGGATGCCAAGACAGTAGGAGATCTACATCAGGCTACATTTATCTGTTAGCTGGAGGAGCTATTTCCTGAAGGAGTGCTAAGCAGACACTCATAGCTTCTTCTACTATGGCAGCAGAATTTGTAGCATGCTATGAGGCATCTAATCATGGAATATGGCTGCGAAATTTTGTCACTGGGCTGCGTATTTTGAATGGCATAGAAAGGCCACTAAAGTTATATTGTGACAATAACTCAGCAGTTCTATATTCTAATAACAACAGGAGTTCATCTAAGTCAAAACACATTGACATCAAGTTCCTGGTTGTGAAGGAAAGAGTACAGAGTGGACAGATTTCCATAGAGCATATTGGGACAAACTCCATGATTGCGGATCCGCTTACTAAGGGATTGACACCCAAGGTCTTTCATGAGCACATTGCTCATATGGGTGTTGTATATCATGAGGATATCAAGTTTTAGTGGGAGTTTGTATTTTCATTGCTTTATGTTTTGGACACATTTGTGTATTTGGATATTGTTCTGTACAGAAATAAAGTTTTCAGTTTATTACACTCTGTTATTATGTTCAGTACCGATCTCACTTAAGAAATAAGGTTGGACCAGTTGGAAATAGACATGTTTGGGTCACATAACATGTAATTTTCATGCTACACTCCATGATTGATCTATGTCATTTGGTTATATGGGTGTACGTGACCATTGATGGATTTAGTCACGTTAAATGTGACGAAAATCGCTTTGATCCTACATCGATATGACTGATGGACGAGATTGTTTGAAATACCCGTAATAATAATAATAGCAAAATTTTGAGCTCGTAAAGGTTGTGCACATTTGAAAGGTTACACATATGGCCCAGTGGGAGATTGTTAGAATATTTTAGCAATTTGGGGCCACATGTAACATATTGAAATGTGTGTGCTATTATATAAAGTAAATTAGTCATTAAAGTGATCCACTAAGGATAAAGTTTGACTAATGGATATTGAATTTCGTGGAATTAAAGTGTAGAGACCGGAAGTTTGTTTTAAATTGTTGAGGGGCCGATTTAAAACAAATGAAAGATGATGAATGGTCATTGTCTTATGAATATATGGGTTATGGTCCCCATTTGAGTGTGTTCTTCAAGGTTTCTACATCCCCATCCATAGAAATCAAGATTGAAGTGAAGTTCACAAATCAAATTGGAAGATCGTGATCCTTTCAGGCTAACAATCTAATTATTATGGATTCAGGTATGTTTTATGATTATGTTCATTTTCGGATTTCAATATGGAGATGGATCTTGAGGTTTTATGTGAAAAGGATTTGAATAAAGTATATGATTTGATTATTCCTTTTCAATTTTTCTAACATTCTATGGCCAAAACGTCCTTAGTAGGGATGAAGCCAGAGAGTGGGCAGCTAAAATTAAACATTGATGGCGCATCTAAAGGGAACCCAGGCTTGGCCGGCAGAGGGGGCATGCTACGCGACAATACGGGAGCGTGGCTGGCCGATTTTTCTCACCATTATGGTAATTGCACAAACATGGTGGCTGAAACCCGAGCACTTCTTGATGGTCTTTGCATGTGCAAAGTTCTTGGAATACGGAATATTTTTGTTGAAACCGACTCTAATATTATGGTACAGTGGATTAAAAGAGGTGCCTGCACTCTTTGGTGGCTTTGGGATTATTGGGAAGAAACATTGGAGTTGATCCAAGTGCTTAATGCCCGGGTAAATCATGTGCTCCGGGAATCAAATATGGCGGCTGATTTTCTTGCTAAAAAAGGTTGTGAAGGCTCATCTACTGACTTGCTTATTGGCGACGAGGTTCCGACACTACTTCGAGGAATTTTGTACACTGATAGTTTGGAATTACCCTACCTTAGGAGACGATGTGTATTGTTTTAAAGTTTGGTTTCTTCCTTTTTGTAATTGGTTTTCTGCCGCCACATGTGAGGCCTCTCAATCAAACCCCATCTTTTTGTTAAAAAAAAAAAAAGAGTATATAAACCACCACAGGCTTTAAGAAAATATATCAAAACAACAAAACATAGAGCTCCTGTCAGATTTTAGGCACACCAAATGAAAAGGCTTGGCAGGACCCCCTCACAGAATCTGTAAAGTAGGAATTTGAAATAAGGAAAATATCCATGATAATCATTATTATAGTAAAAAACTACAAAAAAAAATGAAGAAAAGTTGACACATTTCTGAGGTCAATCGAACAATTTATGAGAGTGGTAATAATTAGTCCAATCGAACAATTTGAGCTATCTTTAGTGTGAAAAATCCTTTGCACAAACAATCCTTTCTGCATTTCTCTCTACATTGTTCAATCTTCATTGAGCCTTCCACTTTCAAAATGGGGCTGAAAAAGTGCTCCATGTCAAGAATCTTGTAGTAATCCACCTTAGTTCTGCCTGGCACCGTCCCAGCTGCAATGGCTTGCAGAATTCGCTCCACCCCAAAAGTCCATTCGGGCATAGACACGCTACCTACATACCCCTTTGGCATAGTCTGTATAGTCCACACTTAGATGGCAATGCACATTCTCTAACATAATATCTTGAAACGAAAGCAAAACTGTCCTCTCATCTCAAGTAGCTTACTTTGTCAAAGTGTATTTGAGCCCCATGTTTTAGTCAAAAATATGTTTTGCAGTAGTCATTTTTTGGAGATACGTGGTTAAAAAGTAGGTGAAAGTTTTAGGTTTACATACAAAATCAATTTATCGAAACAATGTATGGTTGAAAATGAATTAATTTTTTTTAGAGAATCGGGATTAAACAAAGGCATAGGAAGTGTAGCCCTTCATGTTGCCATAGGAGCCGAGTCTTAGGAAAGAAAGTGTAGCGTCGTAGTTTAGGTGAGTGGAGGAGCCGCTTGTGGGGTTGCGATGGCGCATCCTTAATTCTCGTCAGTATAAGTTCATAAGCTGTTGCATTGTCATTCTTGCATTCTTCATTGAAGGTTACGTTCTTCCAGGTATAACTTGTCCTACCACCATAATTTATTAGCTAGCCCGAGTTATTCACATACAAATTTATCTCAGATTTCTCAAGGCACAATGATGGTTTGACTTCCAGCAAGTTATGGTAACACGAACAAGTAATAAAGTGAAGAGTAAAGTATCGTTCCCACGAGAGTTATGTACTTAAACTAAACTTAATTAATCGTAACCTTAATCAAATAGTAAATTGTTGTGCTTATTAATTGTAACCTTAATTATTCTAGTGAGCAATTTATAAAGTTAAATTTAGATGTGATTACTAAGACCTTGAATCCTCCCTATTAATAACTTTCACTGCAAATTAGTAACATGACAATATATGCTCATTTTGTTGATCAATATACCCAAGTTAGTTAAAAGTATCTCTCAATGTCAATTAAATCAATCGTTTCATGTGACGTTTCTATATCTCTATGAAAAATTCAAATATGAAAGCATGCATTAAAAACACTAGAACATCGTTAGAAATCATGCAAAGGTTAACAATATATCTTTATCACCTATTGAGCTTTACAATAATTGTTATAAAATACTACACTCCTCATTTAGTTTAGGAGGTAATTTGTTTTGTAAAATATCACTACACTCCTCATTTAGCTTGATTGTCCTAAATTCAGTGAGCTTTCTTTTCTTTGATAAGATTTCCTTCAAAAAAATCTGCATAGCTTGATATTTGAAATATGACTTCAATTAATGGGATGTTGACATGAAGCTTCCTAAATATGTCCAAGATCTTCGCAAAATGTTTTTCGAGCTTCATTTCCTACAATCTCTAAGGAAAGTGGATATGAGGTAAATCCGTTTTGTTAGGAACGGTTGTCTTGACCTGTAGATTGACTGAATTCTAGTCTGAATTTATTTTTGTTGATTGTTCAGACTGATCCACGTACTCCTCATTTGTGGAAGATGCCTTTTCATTCACTATCACCTGTCTCTTAGCTATGATTTCTGGAAGTTGCACTCCACTGCGTATAGTAATTGTCTGAATTGTTTTCCCTTCGAGTCTCTTTCGAAGCCTTTGAGGGAATGGAATAAGTGCCATTTTTCATTCTCGTTGATTTCAATATGTATGGTTATATTTAAGAAAGGGTTTGATGAATTATAAGGTTTGATAATGTTTTAGATCGATAATCTTTTTCAGTTTTCTATCAAGTGGTATTAGAGCTACTCCATGGTTGAAATTCTTGAAAAATTGAATTTTAAAATTCTGATTTTTTATGGGTTATATGATTTTCCTGTTATTTTATGCAATTTGGATTTATTATTATATGGATCTAGCATGAAATTATATAGATTTCAGAATAATTAAAGGTTATCTTCAAAATTTGGAATTTGAAATAAAGATTAGATTTTCAGATCCATTGAAATATAAAATTTCAATTTATAAAAAAAATTAAGGGGGTAGCAGCTGCCTGTTCCAGCAGCGAGCAGCGAAAGTTGCTGGCGAAGGGGGGCCTCCGCCTGCCCTCCGACCATGAGGTTTTCTGGCGGCGCTGACCAAGGGAAGAAGAAGGGCTTCTTCTTTACGGTTTTTTCAGTTTGGAATTTGAAGGGGCAGGCCGTTCTTGTGTAATTGGATGAATTCAGGTCCTTGGCTGCAATTTAAGGATTAGGGTTACATTTTAAGTTTCTGTCCCTAAAGTTTTAAGTTCATTCAAGTTGTGCCTTAAGGTTATGAGTTTTAATAACTTAACCCCTGAAGTTTAAAGTTTTGGTTATTAAGCCCCTAAAGTTAAAATTCATCATATTGGACCTTTTAAAGTTTTGGGTTTAATAATTCAGTCTTTAAATATTGAAAATTAATTAATTTTGGGCCATTAAAGTTTCGAATTTAATAATTAAGCCCTTGAATGTTCATAATTGATTTAATTGACCCCTAAAGTTCAACATAATTGATTTAATGACTCCTAAACTTTTCAATAATTAATTTTGACCCATAAAGTTTTGAATAATTAATTTTGGGTCCTTAAAGTTTTCAATAATTAATTATTGACCCATAAAGTTTTTGAATCAATTAATTTTGATCCCCAAAGTTTTGAATTATTAACCCTTCTGCCCTTAAAGTTTCAAGATAAATAAAATCAAGTATTTTATTTTTCAAGTTTTGGTATAAATGATTCATTTGAGAATATAATATTCAAAAGTGAATTGATTGAAACAATATGTTGCCAAAGCAACCTCTCTTATGGAAATTAATTAACTTAGAATATTAGAAAGAATTCGTATGTATGCTCGTTCATGCGGATATTAGTCGGCCCAAAGGAATGTTAATATTTGGTCGAATTACATACACACTTGTGATGGTAAATGTGTGACAATTATAAGGTTTCCATGTGGATAATAAATCAATCCAAAGATGGGTTTATTATTTGACATGAGTTATTGTCAATGTTTGATCATTACACCAAGAGTACCACTTACAATTAATATTACTGTCCAAAAACTTGATATTAATAACGTGATGGGTATCTTGAGATGTGACTTACCATTATTTGAATTAATTAATTGTTTAATATGGATTCCAATGTGAACATGTTAATTGGAAATAAGTTCTCTATTCAGTTAATCCATCCACTTCTGTAATATATGTCAACATCAACTCTATTCCCGTACTAAATGAAATAAACTTCAAGTATTGGAAAGAGAGCATATTAATTGTTCTTGGCTGCAAGGATCTAGATCTTGCGCTCCGGATTGAGCAAGGATCGCTCAAATCGCATGACTCTAAAGATCATTAAGTGCGGCATTCTAGAAGCCTTTAGAGGCACAGTATCTGAAGAAATAACTAATGCCAATGATTTTCTTGCCGAAATTGAGAAATGTTCTGCAAAAAAAAACGATAAGGTTGAAACAAGCACGCTTTTGTAAAGCTCAAGAGGAACATAAGGGAGTACATCATGGAGATGTCTCATATACCTTCTAAACTTGAGGGACTAAAGCTCGAGCTGTCTGATAACTTACTCTTACATTTGGTATTGATATAGCTTTTGCACAATTCGGTTAATTAAGGGTAGTTACAATTGTCAAAAGGGGAAAATGGTCTCTTAATGAGCTCATTTCCATATTGTGTGCAAGAAGAAGAAAGGCTAAAGTAAGATAAAACTAACAATACTCACTTGGCAAGTACTTCTAAGGACAAGTAATAAAGAATAACAAAGTTGTATCCGGTTTGGTATAAAATAAAAGTAAAAGCCTGAAAATGATAAATTTAGCTGTAACTTTTTTGAAAATTTGGGATATATAAAGAGAGTGTGCTAAATACCATGTTTGACGTGTAAAGAAAAATACACTTTTCACTTTGGTTTGTTTTGAGGTAAATTTAATGGTAATACCTAGACACACTTGGTAAATATATTTAAGTACAACTACTCAAGTAAGTGTGTCCATGCGGGGTTGTCTGAGCTGCCAAAATCAATTGATGCTGAAAGATTCATCTATGTGGCGGTGATGGCATCAGTTAAGGTAGAGGCTATATGGACTTTAGGTTATCATTAAAGACTGATTACTATTTGGATTTGAAAGAGACATGTGGGGTATCATCTTTTGGACGGAATTTTGTTTCTATTTCTACATTGAACAAATTTGGTTACTCTTGTTCAATTTGAAATAGTCAGTATGATCTTTTTCTTACCTTAAATATTCTGGGCACCAGTTCTTTATCCGGTTATGATAACATTCATCTGCTTAATACGGTTGCCTCTTATAAAGAAATTTTGTATGTGAATCCGCGTCATATTAAACATAAATTAACCAATGAGAATTCTAGTATGTTATAGCACAAGTGATTAGGAAAATCTTGTGTCAAAAAGAATTCTTGATTCCCTTAATTTTTCCAAATTTAAATGTTTATGTTAATTGTATTGAGGGAAAACAAACAAACATAAGGAAATTAAGTGTCATAAGACTTCAGATGTCTTGGAACTAATTCATACGGATATCTGTGGATCATTCCCTTCGACTTCTTAGAATGGTCAACAGTCATTTATTATGTTCATAGACGATTTTTCTCACTATGACTACCTATTGCTCATCTATGAGGAATACCTAATATTGGACATGGTCAAGGCATATATGACTGAGATTGAAAATCAACTCAGTAAAAGAATTTAATAAGTCAAATCTTACCATAGTGGTGAATACTATGATAGATATGACGGATCGGGAGAACAACATCCATGGCCTTTTGCTAAATTACTAGAAGAATGTGGAATCATTCCACAATACATCATGATCTTTCTAGGTAGAAGCACTAAAGACTGCAACTTAAATTCTCAACACAATTTCAAGTAAAGCAAATTTTAAAGGGTTACAATTTTTTTTAAAGATCTCACTATTAAGTCTATTTTCAAATGGGAAATGTTTGATTCCTTGAGGATGTAGAGTTTGTGGGGGGGGGGGGAGGGGGGAGATAAGGTTATAAGGTTAATGATTTTGTCTTGAATGAAGAATGTGTATATTTATTCTGTTGCAATTGACAATGATCAGGTTCATGGACAAATTCTTGCTCCAGATCTTGTTCAAAAAGCAATTTCGGATCAAGACTACATCACAAAATTCCATATACACTATCTCTTGATTGTTCCAAAAATTCAAACTCAACAACATCAAGAATAAATGTCATTAAGGAAATTCACTATAAAAGGGAGAAATACAATTTTGGATGACTTTATAGTCTTTTTCAAGAAAATAAGGATGTCATAGATTGGTGAAAGAAGACCTCATCAATCAACTTTCATCAATTCATGCAAAGGAATAACTCTCAAAAGTGGATTGATGCCATGAATAAGGAGTATAAGTCTATGCAAGAGAATGAAGTTTGGGATCTTGTCCCATTACCAGAAGGTGCGAAACTCATTGGTTGCAAATGGATATTTAAAACCAAAAGGGATTCGAATGGTAATGTGGAAAGATATAAAACTCGTCTTGTAGCTAAAGACTTTACCTAAAAGGAAGACATTAACTATAAAGAGACTTTCTCTCTAGTTTCAACGAAAGACTCTTTCAGAATAATTATGGCACTTGTTGCGCATTTTGATCTTAAGCTACATTAGATGGATGTTAAGACGGCATTTCTCAATGGTGACATTGATGAAACGATCTATATAGTGCAACCAGAAAACTTTATCCGAGAAGACCCAAAGAATATAGTTTGCAAGTTAAAGAAATCCATCTATAGCTTAAGTTGGTTTCCCGAAATGGTATCACAGATTTTATCAAATAATTATCTCATTTGGTCTTGAAATGAATTCAGTTGATGATTGTGTATATCACAAGTTCAATGGGAGTAAGCGTATTTTTGGTATTGTATGTCGATGACACAGTGCTTGACTGCAATGATATAAATTTATAGCGCGAAACCAAGAAATTTCTGTCATGGAATTTTGAAATGAAATTTCTTGGTAATACATCTTTTGTATTAAGGATATAGATACACAAGAATCATTCTTTGTGTATTTTTAGGTCGTCACAAAAGAATTGTATCGATAAGGTGCAGATATGTAATTCAAGTGATACCCCTATTGATAATGGAGACAAGTTTAGTCTCAATTAATACCTCGTGGATAAATTTAAAGAAAAAGAAATATGTGAAATTCTCTATGCTTCAGCAATTGAGAATTTAATGTATTCAGGTTTATACACATCCGGATATAACATTTATTAGAATGCTAGACAGATATTTAACTAATTTGGGATGAAAATTTGGAAAGCAACATGAGATTGTTCAGTATCTATAGAGAACTAAAGATTGCATAATCACATTTAGGAAAATCAAAACAATTGGAGATCATTGGATATTCTGATTATGATTATGGAATTTGAGTGCAAAATATTGTCACTAGGCTGCATATTTTGGATGGAATTGAAAGACCACTTAAGTTATTATGTGACAATAGCAGTCTTGTATTCCAACGGGAACATGATGATGTCAAAGCCTAAACGCATTAAGTTCCTAGTTGTAAAGAAAGAATTCAGAGTTGTTAGATTTTTATAAAATATATAAGGACAAACTTCATAATCATGGATCCATTTACTAAATGACTATCATCCAAGGTCTTTCATGAGCATAATGCTCACATGGGTATTGCATCATTTGATGATATGTCAGTTTAGTGGGAGTTTGTATTTGGATGTTGTCTGTTTCAGACACATATTTTATCCATAGATATTCGGTTAATTTCAGAAATAATGTTTGTGGTTGATCTCAAGTAAGAAATAAGGTTGGACCAGTTGGAAATAGACATGTTCGGATCACATAACATGTAATTTTCATGCTACACTCCTATGATTGATCTATATCATTTGGTTGTATGGGTGTACGTGACCATTGATGGATTTAGTCACGTTAAATGTGATGAAAATCACTTTGATCCTATATCAATATGACTGATGGACGAGATTCTTTGAAATACTCATAATAATAATAGCAAAATCTTGAGCTCATAAGGTTGTGCACATTTGAAAGATTACACGTATGCCCAGTGGGAGATTGTTGAAAAATTCTAACATATATGGGGCCACACGTAATATATTAAAATGTGTGGTGATATTATTTAAAGAAAAATAGTCAATTAAAGTGATGCAATAAAGATGAATTTTGACTAATGGGTATTAGGTTTTATGGAATTAAAGTGTAGAGATCGGAAGTTTGTTTTATATTGTTGAAGGGGCCGATTTGAAACAAATGAAATATAATGATCTTTCATTATCTTATGATTATATGGGGTCATGGTCCCCAATTGTTGGTGAGTTCTTGAGTTTTTCTACATCCCCATCAATAGAGAGAAAAAGTGAATTGGAGATCACCAATCAATTGGAAGATCCTAACTCATCCAAACAAAGAATCAGAGCTATGGATCAAGGTATGTTTATGCTTCCGCTATTTTTCAATCTCATTGATTTCAACATGGATGATTATATTTAAGAAAGGGTTTGATGAATTATAATGTTTGATAATGTTTTAGATCAATAATCCTTTTCAATTTTCTATCACATCCTTTGTTAGCTTTATAAATAGACTACATACATTACAATCTACACTTTCACGATTTCCTCCAAAATGGTTGCATCTTGTCCTAGCTACTTAAATTGCATTCATTGTTTAAATATTTGTACAACCATCTACCTTTTTAGTTAGTGCTGCCAATTGTGTTGAAATAGCTATCAATGTGTCAACCTCATGCATTCCTTTAGTTCTCTTTTCACCTGATCTCTGGTCAATCATAATACATTGGTGTATGCTAGATCCTCCATTATCTGATAAATCTGATTTTCAGTCTTCTTTGCAATTGACCAATCACAGGCAGAGTCAAAATTAGCCATACAAGTCAGATTTAGCCTAGTGTAAAAGTACTGGACTTGGAGCCATTTTAGAAGATTATATTGTTGGCATTATCGTAGTAGACCTTTGTATCTTTTCCATGCTTCGTAAACACACTTCGAATCAAGTTGAGAAAATGTAGTGATTTTATCCCACAACCTGGCAATCCTCTTTGGTGGGAAGTATTTGTTCAAGAATCTCTTGCTCAAATTGTCCCAAGTATAGATGTTGTGAAGAGGGAATGTGTCCAACTATTCTTCAGTTGAATCTCTCAAGGTGTAAGGAAAGAGTTTCAGTCAAATCACACCACTAGGAATTCTCGGATATTAATTCAATGAGTACATATCCAAAAACCTTGAGATGTAAGCATTTAGATTTTCAGAGGCTTTCTCGAAGAATTACAGTGCATGCCGGAACATGTTGATCAAGTTCGTCCTTAAATGCGAACTAGCTTGCCCAAATGTTAAATAAGCTATAATAGATCTACTTTCTACTACTGGTGAAACCATATATTCCCCTATCACTCTTTCATTTTCATCTCCCACAGATACAATCGGATGTGCCGCATTTACATTTAATTCAATGGCCACTTGATTTTTTATATTTTCTGCAATTAGATCTACTTGATGTTTTTGTTGTCCTTCTATAAGTTATTTTCTTCACAACCTGAATGTTCGTTCGATTTCTGAATCAAATTAAGCAAGATCACTGTACTTCGATCTTTGTACACAAGATTCTGAAAAAGAAAGAAAATAAACACTGTAATTTTTTTAATATAAACTTAAACTAATTAAAAAATAAAAATTCGGATTAAAATTAAAACTAATTATATACAATAGTCTTCGACAACGACATCAAACAAGATTTTGTGTACGTGCACATTATTGCAAACAAGTAACAAAGTGAAGAGTAAAGTATCGTTCCCATGAGAAAAAACTTACTTAAACTAGATTCAATCAATCTTAAACCTTAATCGACTAGCAAATTGTGTTTTAATGATTTTATATTAAATTATTTAATTAAACTAATTATTCCAATGAACTGTTTATAAAGATTTCGTAAATTTTGATGTGATATTACTAAGACTTTGAATCTCCTTATTAATCTGTTTTAATGCAAATCAATAACAGGACAAAAAGTGTGTATTTTTGTTGATCAATATTTCAAAGTTAATTAAAAGCATTTCTCGATTTCAAATATATCTATCGTTTCATTTGACCTTCCTATATCTCTATAAAGATGCAAACATGAAAACATTCATTAAAAATATTAGAACATCTATAGAAATCATGCAAATCATAGTGATATATATTTATCCTTATTGAACTTTACGATAATTATTATAAAGTGCCATCTATCCTATTATTTCTCTCAAAATCAATAAAATTCACAATCAATTCAATTAGTGATCAAGTAATTTAAAAGTCATTAAATCCCATAACAACCATCCAAGAATAAACACATATTGAATGTCAAATTATCGAATTTATATTAAAATATCATAATAAGGGTTCATCAATGTCTTAGTAATTAAAATCCTAGCACAATATTACAAAATCACAAGAAAATGTGTTTAATTCGAAGAACATAACACACATTTTAGATTGATTAATGAGAATAATATAGATCTATAAATCTTGAATTTCTTTACTTCTTGATGAATCTTCAATATATCTTCTTTTTGTCTCTCCGAAAATCAAGGTTGAAGCTCAAATTTCTTTAAACTTTTATTGCCCTTTAATTTTCACAAGAATAATGGATTGGCTTCTCTTTATTGATGTTCATTGATGAGTTTTGGTGTATGAGATGTATATATTGATAACTCAAGAATAACTAACTAAGATGGATGAATTGGTTTTTGAAATTTTTTCGACACTTGGTCTCAAAACAATACAATACCCAAGATATAAATGCAAAGTATAATTATTTGCCTTCCATTTTCTTTTCAGCATCAGTTGCATACACATAATTGCTACTATACTTTTAGAATGAATCTATGGAGGTTTTCATCAAAATTGTTCTGCATGAACGGCTCTCAGGAGGTGAGGTTGACAAGTTAAACTTGTCAGCATACTGTGCATCCTTGTCTGTAACACATCATTTGATGCAAGTAAAGTTGGGTCTATCTGGATCTCTCATTTACAGTAAGAGAATTACAGAAGTTTGGAGCCAAAATTGAGGTTTGTGGAAGTACCGCATTGGTTTTTGGCAAAGAGAAGGGAAGGTTAGTTCTCTATTCTTTTAACTAATCATAAAGCACCCCTTCTTCTATGCACATTCATATAATAAAAAATATACTGAAGTTTGATGGTCACTAATTGTCTTTTGGCAGTCACTTTTCTGGTAGTCGTGTCGCTGCTACTGATTTAAGAGGCGGAACGTCATTGGTTTTAGCCGGGCTAGCTTCAGAAGGAATTACAGAAATTAATGGAATTTCACATATTGATCAAGGTTATGAGAATCTGGAATCGAAGCTTTGTCTCATAGGAGCTGATATCAAAAGACAGGATCATAACAAAGGCCATGCCAGCAATTTTAACACGCCGGTTTGCACATCTACTACCTAATCAACATGTCATATAGGCATTAGTGCACACTAACATACTAACCCATCGGTATTTGAATGACTACAATGTGTTTAGTAAGGCATATTCCTTACCTTTTGAGAGCAATTGGATTAGGATTTTTTTTTTTTTTTGGCTATTTATTCCATGTGTAAAGAGGAAGGAAGAGACTTGTACAACTGTATTTTACATCTATGCTAAATATATTGCGCACCGGAATAAGATCAAACGAATTTATTTATAAACATGTCTTCGAGTAACAGGTTCATATCAAAATAGTGACAACAACAACATAACTTAATGAACCCATCAGTCTTATTTATCATACTAAAACGTGTCTTCGAGTACCAGGTTCAGAGCAAAATATTGACCACAACAGTATAACATAATGAAACCCATCAGTCTTATTATCATACAATGGGTGCCTTTATATATCCCAAATGCGTTGAATTTGCAACTTTGGTTAATGTCTTCAAGTCGTAGACAATCCAACACCTAGACTCAGTTGGGTGATAGAAATAGCCCGCACACTTACAATCTACGGTACATTTATTTGAGCACTGGTCCTCTGGCATTGGCCCATTTCCTCTTGTATACTTAGTTATGAAATGGTCAACCCCTTCCAATTTGTAGAACTTATTATCTTTTGCTTCGCAAGATGTTATCTTTGGGGGCTCGCAATTCTTGCTCCATCCCATTATCCCATTTGGCAATGGACATGCAACGCATTGGCTCTCCTCGCATAGTCCGAACTTTCCGCACCTCTCCGGCAATTGGCATTCGTCACCGGAATCTCTAGAGAAGAGTGTGAAAGTCACCTCCCATGCACTGTAATCTGCCTTGTCATAGAATGTGTAGGCTTTTAGGGTACCATCGATCCCCAATCGAAGATATGTTAATGTACTGTTGTATTTAGGCCTAGATATATATCGAGCCCCTCCGTTTGGATAATCTAGTTTTAGTACATATGCATAAGCTTCCTCTGTCTCGGGATCAGAATCGAATTTTAAAGAACTTAGAGTGCTTCGTCCAATCGAGAGATAATCTGCAGAGTCAAAATATAGCATGGGAGCTGGTGCAATGTTATTCTTGTAATACATAGCAAATCGTTTGGGTTCCAATACCAAACTGTATGGCCCATCCTCGTTCTCTTTCTCAGAGACCCGACTGACGAGCTTGTTTGGGCCTCCTACCCGAAGAGATTGACCCACCAACAAAGTGTCTGTAGGAGAATCAAAACTTTGCCATACAAAGTTTCCCTTGGAGTCATAGAGAACCATATTACCAATTGGTAACAACTTGAACCCAACAACGCCCTTGTTCGCCGTCCTGGATTGCCATGCAATACGACCATTGGCATTGGCCAAAACTAGGTTCCCATCGATGCCCAAGGAGAACGTGGCGTTTTCCCCAACTGGGTTTCCGCGATTGGCTTCCCAAACCCATCGCGCAAGTGATTCAGAACGCACAGTGCCCATCTGTAAAGCTAATGTATAAGCACCGGGCGTCGTGTTATAGAAACAAAGTTGAAAAGGACTACTTGTAATCGACGTAACTCGATAATTGGCATCGTATTCAGTTATGTAATCTCCAAATTCACCTTTATTGACAAACGCGAAGGTTTCTGATTTAAGAACAACAGCTTGAGCAATGAAAGAAAATGGAATGAGCAAGAAAAGAGGAAATAAGCAAGCAGAAGACATCTGATAAGTTGATAATACATTGGTGTCCTGCCCCAACTTTCTATATATAGAGAAGAATAACAATATTATACTCTTTGCAACTTGTCATTTGTCAATAATTACGCATGCAATGCAATCTTGATCAAAGTATATCTGCCCTCTTTAAAATAATAATAACTAGTGGGTTGGAAAAATCTATTTGTACAAAATAGATTACATTATCTTTTACATAATCAACACGTGGCGGCCCCTTGTGGGTTTGTCGACTACAGCCCCGTTTGTTTCAGATTAAAATCAGATTTTAATCTAAGTTAAAGTCAATTAATCAATATTAACCACATATTTCATGGATCTCACGACTTTTCAACCACACATTTCAAAGTACTAAAAATCTAATTTTCATCCCCACCAAACATCCGTTATCATTGATCGAAACACACTTGGTATAATTTAATGCGAAGGGGCCCTTTTTGGGGTAAGGATGACAAGAGAGGATATGTAGTGGAAGGTATGTGTCGATTTTGGAAGCAGTCTTGAAAGTGCTGCACGATCTATTTCACGACAATGACTCTTTATAGTCGTCAAATCTCTTCAAATAAAATTTTCTTTTCAAGTATTTCTAAGGACTAATCTTTTCCTCGTTGCATTTTATATTTAATCTTCCACTAAATTAGCGTATATTATATTTGATAATGGTTTGCTCAATAAGTCTGATAAAAAGAACTTAAAAAAAATTAAATGAGAAAAATGACATTACGAGCAAAGAATGCAAACTGAGTATTTGGACAAATACATTGCTACCAGATGTGTTATGAATGGAGTGTCGAGGAAAATAATTCGACTAAAGAAGATCGGAATACAAGTATTGCAATGATAAAAGATTAGGACCTTTAGTGATATTAAAATGTGTTACAAAAAAAAAAAAAAAATGCAGTACGAATATAATTAGCCAATATTAAAGTCAATTAGTGCTACAAGAAAATTTTCATAAACTGAAATAAATTAAGTGTTTAATTAAACCAAAAAAAAAAAAAAAAACTAGTGATAAATAATATTGAGAAACTATTATTCATTAATATTAGTTTAAACCAATTACAAGACAAGTGATTTAGCCTTTCCCTACTTTTAATATTTGATGTATCCAATTGCGCAATTCACATCTTTTATGAGAGTGGTAATAATTAGTCCAATTGAACAATTTGAACTATCTTCAATGTGAAAAATCCTTTGCACGAACAATCCTTTCTGCATTTCTCTCAACATTGTTCAATCTTCATCGAGCCTTCCACTTTCAAAATGGGGCTGAAAAGTGCTCCACGTCAAGAATCTTGTAGTTATCCACCTTAGTTCTGCTTGACACCGTCCCAGCTGCAATGGCTTTCAGCATTAGCTCCACCCCAAAAGTCCATTCGGGCACAGACATGCTACCTACATACCCCATTGGCATAGTCCGTATAGTCCACACTTAGATGGCAATGCACATTCTCTAACATAATATCTTGAAAAGAAAGCAAAACGGTCCTCTCATCTCAAGTAGCTTACTTTGTCAAAGTGTATTTGAGCCCCATGTTTTAGTCAAAAATATGTTTTGTAATAGTCATTTTTTGGAGATATGTGGTTAAAAAGTAGGTGAAAGTTTTAGGTTTACATACAAAATTAATTTATCGAAAGAATATATGGTTGAAAATGAATTTAGAAAAAAAAAAATATTTTTTAGAGAATGAGGATTAAACAAAGGCATAGGAAGTGTAAGCCTCCATGTTGCCATAGGAGCCGAGTCTCAGGAAAGAAAGTGTAGCGTCGTAGTTTAGGTGAGTGGAGGAGCCGCTTGTGGGGTTGCGATGGTGCATCCTTAATTCTCCTCATATAAGTTCATAAGCTGTTGCATTGTCATTCTTGCATTCTTCATTGAAGGTTACGTCTTCCAGGTATAACTTGTCCAACTTATTAGCTAGCCTGGGTTATTCACATACAAATTTATCTCAGAATTTTCAAAGCACAATGATGGTTTGACTTCATGCGAGTTATGGTAACACAAACAAGTAATAAAGTGAAGAGAAAAGTATTCCCACGAGAACTATTTACTTAAACTAAACTTAAATAATCGTAACCTTAATCGAATAGTAAATTGTTGTGCTTATTAATTGTAACCTTAATTATTCTAGTGAGCAATTTATAAAGTTTTTGTAAATTTAGATGTGATATTACCAGGACCTTGAATCCCCCTTATTAATAACTTTCACTGCAAATTAGTAACGTGACAATATGTGCTAATTTTGTTGATCAATATACCTCACTACACCAAAAAAGAGCTTTTGCAACGATCAAAAAACGCTGCAAAAAACTTTTTTCAACTTTGTTTCAAGTGTTGCAGGGGTCGGTGTTGCCATTGAGGGAAAACTTTTTACAGCGTTTATTCACCGTTACGAAAAAAAATTTGCATCGTTTTTCCAAAGTTGCCGTAAACTTTTTTTTTTTTTTTTTTTTTTACAGTTTTATATGGTAATTGACCCACACAATTGAAAATAACACACTGTGAACAAATTTTGAAATTACATAAAAATTGATAATTTCAATACAAATTTTTGAAGTAATACAAGATTAGAATGTGATACAATACAACCTATCTAAAAAGGAGTAATGATTAAAAAGTTCATGTTGCATCCTCTATAAAGCTCAAAACTACAATAAACTATCTAAACTACAAATTGCACATAAACAATGACAAAAAACGAACTAATAGACTGCAACACGGAATAGAATGAAGAGCACAAGGCAAAGTTGGACGCTTGTTGAATGAATTAGCTTAGCAGCATTCTTGACGATCAACTTCTGAGATGTTCACTTTTAGATGGCTCTCACTATATTACAAGGTAAATACAAAAACCTTCCTGGTGACCAAGCCTACACAAAATAACTTGCGCAAGGGCTCCAAAAGTCCCAAGAAAGACGACAGCGGCCGAGTTTCTAGTAGCTAAAAGTGCCTTATCAAGACAACAAAAATCCAACTGTTACCTTACTAGAGAGTAGGTTAGCAAAGATAATAACATAGAATACACATTGCAGGAAATATTTTGACTAGAGGAAAGTAATCTTTTTAATCATTTTTGCATTACTGCTAGAACCTGAGTGGAGAAAGAAAGGGTAGATTGCATCCTTATCAAGTAAGAGGAAATATCACTAGGTAATTTCTCATTGTATTATATACAATTATACACGAAGCTCTAATATTGATTTTTAAAAACCAAAAAAAACAAAAAAAAAAATCCATTCTATGGCCAAAACGTCCTTGGTAGGAGAAAAGTCTTGTATCATGAAATTAGTCAGATAATCACGAAATTAAGAGAGATCATCTCTGTTCAGAACCCAAAACCCCCAGGAAACCATTTTGGCTTCTCCATAATTTCTAACTGAAAGGGTGTCTTCGTCATTTATAAGCAAGATAACCTTTGGACTACACATACAAAAATCAAGCATCAGACTTTCCAGATTCAGAATAATAAAGTATAATAACGATAAAAGAAATAGACACTAAACTCATGCAGAGGTTACAGTGAGTATATATAAACACCTCCAGAAAAATAACCACCACAGGCTTTAAGAAAATATATAAAAACAACAAAATATAGAGCTCGTGTCAGATTTTAGGCACGCCAAATGAAAAGGCTTGGCAGGACCCCCTCACAGAATCTGTAAAGTAGGAATTTGAGATAAGGAAAATATTCACGATAATCATTATTATAGTAAAAAACTACAGAAAAATGAAGAAAAGTTGACACATTTTCTGAGGTCAACTGCAATTGCCACAAGAAAACAGGGTGCTATAGCAGAGAATTATGCCCGTCAGGAAATATGACAATTAACAATTAACTAAAGCAGCAATATCAAAAACGACCAAAAGGTAGATGTATTCCATAACACTTACTTACTGTCCTTGGGCCACCAGACCTTTACCCTGGAGCCAACTAATTCCTCACCAAAACTTTTGACATCACTAGTCATTTCCATTTGCCTTAAGAAGTCAAACTATAGAACTGCCAAAAAGGAGAAACATTCTATTCTTAACAAGTGGAGCAATGTAAGAGACATGAACATGAGAATTAGAATGTATTATCCCTCAGAATTATATATTTCACATTTATGTTTGATGCCGCAATAGAGATACTTGGGCTCCCAGCAACATTACATACTCATCCTTTATTATCTTTAAAGAACATCATCTAAGCCCATAAGTCATCATGCTAAACCACCCAGCAAGATGGTGGCTTCCGCACTCTAAATCCAACAAAAAGGAGTCTAAAGCTTGAATCTTTTAATAGACACTCCATTGAATCAATCAAGAACTATGTTACTAGTCTATAGGCAGATCTTTGACTCGTCATTTTACTAAAAGAAAAAATTCTAGCTAATGGCATATTTTTCAGCAATATCAGAAAAAACTGCAGCAATACAGAGCATATCATTAATGGGAAGAGGGAACTAAACAGAAGTTTTAAATTCATAAGTGGCACATTTCAGTAAGAAATGGAAAGGAAACAATAGTAAAATCAGTACAATAGCATCCTTGGGGGGAAATATATTTATACTAACAACATTAGTTCAACAATTTTCAGCTATATTTAAACAAAATTACAAGTGAGTCTTCACCATTGCCTCCTCACTCTATAGTGGAAACTGAAAATAGGTCTACATGACAGTTACATAATCTATGTATGAACTTCTACCCGTTCCGTGTAATTACAGTTAGTAAAGAAAGCAAGACAAATACTATTTTAGAAAAAGAAAGAAAAGGTAAACATCAATAATAAAAAAATAAAAAAAAAAAGAGAGAGAGAGAAATTACAAAACCGCTAGTGAACAATTGCATGTTTAATCGATAGATAGCAAACCTCACCCTTATTTTGTAATTTTGTACCTGTCGGCACCAAGTATGAGCTTCGCAGTCAATTTATTGAAATCTGCCAATTCAACAATTGGAAGATACTCCTTTACACGAGAACTGCACAAAAATCAGACTTCAGTCACCAAATCAACAAATTGAAATCTTTGTAAATGATAGTAATAGAACTTTATATGCACCTGTTATTCACTTGCATTTGCTCTGCTCTTCTAACGACATTCAAAACAAGAGTTTACCTATTAATTCACATGTATACACCAACACCCAAATTCAACTTCAGCGGGCTCGTGTCCTTATTGTACGCAACAGTTACCTATTAATTCACATGTATACACCAGAAATTTTATTATCTATGTCTTGTCAGAAAAAAATAAAAAATCTTTCTTTACGTAGTTGGGTTTTCTGAATAAAATTAGAGTAGAAATTTTAAGCATAACTAGTTCAATTTATTATTTTGCACAGTCACTCCATTAACAGGTAGATTATTAGAAAAATTAATTCAAGACGTGACGCTGATAAGAACTTACATCCTGATTACAACTGTTTCTTCGAGTTCAAGTGGTACCTTCCGCTCCCGACACCCCGGAACCACCTTCGTAACCTTCGGCATTACCAGCATCTAAACCTGATGTGAGAAACACTATGGTAGGAATAAGAATTGAATTGAAAAATAAAATTGACAGGGAAAGAAATGGGTGAAACCCTTAGATTTAGTGATAGAAGAAAAGGTAAAGAACAAAACACCTGGTAAGCATTGGAAACAACATCAGATTCCTCCCTAGGGCTACAATTGCCCTTCTTCTTCAATAGCTAATCCACCGCTTCTTCACTTCGGTCTCATTCTCACGCGGACGCAAGCCGAAGTCTTCAGTTTCTCTTGGAGGAAAGAGAGGCTAACACGAGATTTTTGATCTAGATGTGGAAAAGTTAGGGCTGAAATGGTTTTTGACTCGAGAGGGGGTGGTGGAGTTTTTGCAACTTCCATTTTTATTTTATTTTTGACATTTTTAAAAATTAGGTTTTGAGTTTATTTAATAAAAAATTAGGTTTTAATTTCACAATTAATATTAATAATAATATTTTAAATTAAATTAATTTATATACCCATCTCACTACCCACCCCATCAAATTTATTTTAAATAGAACCCTATCCAAACCTTAATCCATTTTATTTCTCCTCACTCTCTACTCGCCGCCGCTCTCCGTCCCCCTCTCCCTTTCCCTGCTGCGAATAGGGCAGCAGCGTCGTCGAACTCAAAAGAAGCGACCTCTGCCCAAAAGCGTCGCTACCAAAGCTGTGAAGATCTCTGCCCACGATCGCCTACATGGTGTGGGTCTTCAATGTGGGTAGAGTCATGACTGGGCCCTCACTTCCATCGCCGCCTCCGTCTCCGAGGGTGCCGCGTTGGTAGTGTCGCATTCCGGCAAGACATTAGCCAGATCAAACTCCAGCAAGACGTTAGTGGTTTCCAATTCCAGGAAAGCCTTGATCTTGTCTAATTCCGGAAAAAAAATGGACCAATCAGGAAAGAAGAATTACGTGAAGCATGTGATGGGGGCAGCACAATGACACGGAGCTGCATCTGACAGCGCAGAAGGGTGATGTGGCAGTAGTGAGGAAGATATTGGGTGAGATCGATGAGCATATGCAACAGATAACGAATGGGGCTGAGTTTGATGTCGAACTGGCGGAGATCAAGGCAACCGTGGTGAACGAGGTCAATGAATTGGGGGAGACCCCTATTTTCACCGCTGCCAAGAGAGGGCACATTGGTGTGGTGAAGGAGTTGTTGCCTTACACCACCAAGGAAAGGATCACCACCAAGAATAAGTCGCGTTTTGACCCCTTGCACATTGCTGCGAGTCAAGGCCATCATGGTAATAATTTTTTTGGTTTACATGTTCATTGTTCATCTGTGGTGGCCGTTCGTGTGATAGTCTGACGATATTGGTGGTATTGTGCAGGGGACGACGGTAGTTGTTGTTGTTGGTGTTATTGATGGAGGGTGGTTGTGACTGTGGCGATGGCGGCAGGTATGGGACAAAGTGTCTATGACCAACTATTTGGTTGATCTGTGACATGTGACCAAGTATTAGTAGGGTGCTAGGATGGGGGACGGGTGTTTGTGTGTTTGTGACCAACTATATGGTTCTCTGTGACCAACTATTAATCCTGACCTTAAAATTCGATAATTTGTGACCAACTAATTTGAAAATACGTGACTTTTGTTATCTATAATTTTTTAAACTTGTGACCAATTCAAAATATGTGACCTATAGTTTTGTTTATTAGTGACCATTAAAGTCAACTGTGACTCATAAGTATGATTTGTGACCAACAAACATATGATTTGTGATCAACAAATTTGGAAATATGTGAACTCTATTATCTAAATTTTTTTTTTTAACTTGTGACCAAATTAAAATCTGTGACCGACAAATTTTAAAAATCTGTGACATATACTTGCTGGAATCGGATTGGTCGCCGGAATTTAAGTGACGCCAGAACGATCGTCGGAGTAGTTGTCGTCGTCGTCATCGGGCGTCGGAGTAGTGGGGTGGTATATTACAATTTAATATTTAATTTAACATAATTGTAAAATATAATTAATTAATTAATGAAAAACCTTATTTTTGCAATTCTAAAATTTGGGACCTGATTTTTTATTTTGGGATAGATAAAGCTTGAGTTATGAATTTTTTCCCTTTTTTTAAGTTGCGAAACTATCAGTAAGAAAAATTGCAAAAAACATTTTTGGCAGCAATTTTTAAACGTTGCGAAAGTTTTGTCTCTAAAAAATTTCGCAACACTGAACAAAAGGTTGCAAAAAGGTAACATTAGCAACATTCACTTAAAATATGTTGCCAATGCTCACTTTTGTTAAGCAATGGCAACATTTACATATCAAAATGTTGCGATAGACCCCTTTAGCAACATTTAACTACCGAATGTTGTCTTTTATGTATTACAAAAACTATTTTTTGGTGTAGTGCCTAAGTAGTTAAAAGCATCTCTCAATGTCAATTAAATCAATCATTTTATGTGACATTTCTATATCTCTATGAAAAAATTCAAATATGGAAGCATGCATTAAAAGCACTATAACATCTATAGAAATCATGCAAAGCATAACAATATATATTTATCACATATTGAACTTTACAATAATTGTTATAAAGTACTATATATCCTATTGTTTCTCTCAAAAACAATAAAATTCAAAATTAATCCAATTAGTGATCAAATAATGGAAAAGTCATTAAACCCTATAACAATTATCCAAGAATAAATACACATTGAATGTCAAATTATCGAATTTATATTAAAATATCATAATAAGGGTTCATCAATGTCTTGATAATTGAAATCCTAGTCTAATATTACAAAATCACAAGAAAATATGTTTAATTGAAAGAACATAACCTGAATCTTAGATTGATGAAGGAGAAGAAGATGAATCTTGAAATCTTGAATCTTTTCAATGATTTTTTTATTAATTTATTATGAATCTCCAATATTTCTTCTTATTGTTTCTCCAAAAATCAAGGTTAAAACTCAAATTTCTTGAAAACTTGTAATTGCCCTTTAACTCATAAGAACAATAGATTGCCTCTTTTTGAAGATATTCATTAATGAATTTTGGTGTGTGAGATGTATATGTGAGATGTCCATGATGTTGGCTGCCCATGTTTAGTATTTTATAAAGGTTAAAATAGGTCAAAAATCGTGCAAGAAAGTAGTTTCTATGTAGAATTTTGGAAGAAAAAAAAGGAAACAACACGATTTTGCTAGATTTGGCTTGGGCAGTCGCCCAGTAGGAAATTGGTCACTCGCACAGGCAAGATTTTCACTATTTTTTAACTTTCGAGCATGGCGACCAGGTAGTTGCACAGTTATATAAGTTTCTAAACTTTGCATTTTGGTACTTGAATTTGATTCTTGAATATTTTAAGTCAATTCTCTTTTAATTTGATCATTTAACTTCTAATTTCATCCAATTTATCCACAACATCTTCCATTTTCATTTTGTAGTCTGAATTAACTATTGAAATGTTTCAATTTAGTCCCCACAATTTGGATTTCACCATTTTTCTCTATTTTTATCTTATTTCTTCAAATTCCACTTCCGATAATCGAGTTTCACCTATTAAACGAAATATACAATAAATTAAGTTATATTGCATCAAAAGAGCTATTAAATGCCTATATTTTTAGGCTCAATTAAGTGTATAAAATACACTTATCAAACACTCTCAAACATAAATATTTTTTTGTTCTTAAATAAAAGCATAACCTCACTTAGAACAAACACACAAATATGCAAAAGTTTTGGCAAGATAACCTGCTATTTTGCATCAGAATTGAAATCACGATATTAAATGTATAAACAACTTTAAGATCACATTATCAAAATCAATATCAACTTTTCCAATGCAAGATTTGTGTGTGTGATGATGAATTAAGTAAAACACTATAAATTCACGAGTTGTTTCAATGCCCGACCTTTTTTGGTCAAAATCTTTACTTTCATTACTCGTAAGATTCACACACCATCAAACTTATTCTTTTTTACTATTTTCCCATTGGGTGATCTAAGAATGAATCTTTATACTAGTTCATCACC
Source organism: Fraxinus excelsior (assembly GCA_019097785.1). Classification (NCBI taxonomy): domain Eukaryota; kingdom Viridiplantae; phylum Streptophyta; class Magnoliopsida; order Lamiales; family Oleaceae; genus Fraxinus; species Fraxinus excelsior. The sequence goes on along the minus strand of CM032625.1, from coordinate 42,892,394 downwards.
TTCTCTAATTTAGATAGATCTCACTAATTGCAATTGAATACTTCAACAAATACGCATTCTCCAAATTTTTTATTGTTTCAACCTCTAAGATTTAACTAGGCTAATAATTTCTCATCAAATATCAGATTTTCTCAAATAAATGTTTGGGGCTTACCCAAAGCATATAGTAGATATTCTATTTTATGCACATTTTTGTCACTTATCTTACATGTGTGGGTTTCTCTGCATTAAACTTTCTAAATAACCATTATAACTTCCAAGTCTGATGATCATACGACACCATATTTTAAATACCATTGCAAACTTAATCACTTCAGTCATCTATGCTACTAAGAGACATTTTACAATGAGATAGCTCTTTTTTTATACAATGATTAGTGCAATATTCCTTATTAAACACTCATTCTAAAAAATCGACACCAAACTTAAGATTTTCATTTAATTTTTATCTTGTAAGTTTTAAACAATCCATACGAATTACACACATGAAATCCCCATTCATATTAATATTTTCCTACAACAGTTCAATTATTCCCAAACTATGCTAAATTTGGTCTAAAAATTGTATAATGTAGTAATTTTTTTGGTTTAGCATCTAAATTCGAATATTTCAATATATCAGGAATATGAATTAGCTCACAACTTTATAATCCTAAACTTAATTCATTTGCGTAAATAGTATCAAGTTCACATGGATAAGAATCAATTAATCCAAGCATGTAATTTATCCACAATTCATAAATCAATACATAATTCCAAAAATATCTATCATTGGTTGCAAAGCTACCTAACCCACATAAGCACACAATGAATAAGATTTTTTTTCCTTTTATAATAAATAGTAAAAACACACAATCAAACAAGAATAATAAACTAAAAAAATCAATGTCTTTTTCACCCCCAAAAAATTAGATATTGTCCTCAATAATTAATACAAGAAAATGGTGGGGGGAAAAAAAGAATATACTCTCCGAAATTTTCGGTCTGATATTTATGGTAGGTTGTTGGATCATTTGATTCTATTCTTCAACTTATTAAACTGCTTCCTGCTTGATATCCATGTACCTGTGAAAGATAAATATAAGAATAAAAAGTAGTGCAAAAGCTACAATGTGGTGTGTATGATAACCATTTTTATGTCCCAGAGTCTTGAAGTATGTGCCATATGCCTTTTCTATTATTCTTGACTCAAATGAATTATTTTCTTTGTCTAGACTAAATGTAGATATGACGACCCTTTTATAGAAACGAAAACATGCCTAAAATTAATGCAACCTATCAAACTACATGCAATGTGAATACATAAAGCATAATTAATAAAAGGGTAAGAAATTTGGTTGCCTCCCAATAAGCGTTTAATTTAAAGTTTTTTGCTAGAATTTATGGAGAAGTTAATCATGATAACTCAAAGTGGACTTCACCGACAAAGTCTTTATTACAATGTTTAGCATTGCCAACCCCTTTTTTTATTTTTTATGTTTGAAGAGCTCATTTTTCATTCTTGAAGTTCCCAATTGTTATATCAGATCTTTTTTTATGTTGACACTTTAAATGCTCTTTCACTCCTTCCTCCTTAACGTTTTGCTATTCTCTACATGAGATGGTTTCTAGATAGTTGTATAGATTTTCCACTCTCAAGGTCAATTTTTATGTTTCAAAGTCCATGATAATCCAACTTGTTGATAAGAAAGATCGTCCGAAGATAAGTAGTGATGCATCACATGGTTTTTGTATGTCTAGAACAACAAAATCTATTAGGAATATGAACTTGCCCACTTTAATGAATACGTTCTCAACCACTCCTCGAGAGTATTCAATTGATTTTTCGGCCAGTTGAAGTGAGATAATTATGTCATTTAGTTCTTCCAATTCTAAGTTTCTATAGATAAAAAAAAAATGCATTAAATTTGCTCTGAAATTACATAAGCTGAAAGTAGAATTACTTCCTACTAAGCAATGTACTTTGAGACTCTCAAGATCTTTTAGTTTAGGAGGTAATTTGTTTTGTAAAATAGCACTGTACTCCTCATTTAGCTTGATCGTCTTAAATTCAGTGAGCTTTCTTTTCTTTGACAAGATTCCCTTCAGAAATCTTGCATAGCTTGATATTTGAAATATGACTTCAATTAACGGGATGTTGACATGAAGCTTCCTAAATATGTCCAAGAACTTCGCAAAATATTTTTCGAGTTTCATTTCCTACAATCTCTAAGGAAAGCAGATATGAGGTAAATCTGTTTTGCTAGGAACATTTGTCTTGACCTGTAGACTGTCTGAATTCTGGTCTGAAATTATTTTTGTTGATTGTTCAAATTGATTGACATGCTCCTTATCTGTGGAAGATGCCTTTTCATTCACTATCATATGTCTCTTAGCTGTGATTTCTGGAAGTTGCACTCCACTGCGTATAGTAATTGCCTGAATTGTTTTCCCTTCAAGTCTCTTTTGAAGCCTTTGAGGGAATGGGATAACTGCCACATATTCTCATGTAACTGAAGCAAAGTTGAATGGTGGAATGTCAACATCATATTTCACAACATTTATTGCCATTGCTTATTGTTTCAGATTTGTCTCAGTGTCACTTTGTAGGGTCCCCTATTATCTCTCTAAAATTGCTCTGGCAATTTGTCCCAATTGATTTTCCAAGTTCTGTGTAGTTGCCCTTAAGTCAATGCTTCATTTGATGATGCTACCATTTTGTTCAATGCTTTTTCCATGAGGGCTTCTTTCCTGGCTGTTGGAAATTCGGTAGTGCATTCTGATATAGTGCACCTTGAGACGAATGGTTATTGCTCCAGGAGAAATTATGATGCTTTTTCCAACATGGATTGTACGTATTGAGATAAGAATTGCTTTACTACCTCTAATAGTTTTGCATATAATTCTCATCCTCTGCTGGCTTTATAAATAGACTACCCACATTACAATCCACACTTTCATGATTTCTTCCAAAATGGTTGCATCTCGGCCTAGCTACTTAAATTGCATTCACTGTTTGATTATTTGTCCAAACCATCTACCTTTTTAGTTAGTGCCGCCAATTGTATTGAAATAGCTGTTAATTTGTCATCCTCCTGCATTCATATAGCTCTCTTTTCATCTAATCTCTTAGTCGGTCATAATGCATTGGTGTATGCTAGATCCTCCATTATTCGATAAACCTGATTTACAATCCTCTTTGTAACTGACTTATCACAGGTGGAGTCAAAATTAGCCCTACGAGTCAGATTTAGCCCAGTGTTAAAGTACTGGACTTGGAGCCATTTTGGAAGATTATATTGTGGGCATTGTCGTAGTAGACCTTTGTATATTTCCCATGCTTCGTAAATGCACTTCGAATCAAGTTGAGATAATGTAGTAATTTTATCCCACAACCTTACAATCCTCTTTGGTGGGAAGTATTTGTTCAAGAATCTCTTGCTCAAATTGTCCCAAGTATTGATGCTGTGAAGAGGGAACGTGTCCAACTATTCTCCAGTTGAATCTCTCAAGGTGTAAGGAAAGAGTTTCAGTCAAATCACACCACTAGGAACTCTCGGATATTCATTCTTTGCGTACATATCCAAAAATCTTGAGATGTAAGCATTTAAATTTTCAGAGGCTTTCTCGAAGAATTACAGTACATGCTGGAACATGTTGATCAAGTCCATCCTTAAATGGGAAATAGCTTGCCAAATGTTGTATAAGCTATAATGGATCTATTTTCTACTACTGGTGAAACCATATATTCCCCTATCACTCTCTCATTCTCATCTCCCGCAACTACATTCGAATGTGCCGCATTTACATTTAATTCAATGGCCACCTAATTTTTTTATATTTTCTGCCATTAGATCTACTTGCTATTTTTATTGTCCTTCTTTAAGTTATTTTCTTCACAGCCTGAATGTTCGTTCGATTTCCAAATCAAATTAAACAAAATCATTGTACTTCGATCTTTGTACACAAGATCCTGAAAAAGAAAGAAAAGAAACACTGTAATTTTTCTAATATAATATTAAACTAATTAAACAATAAAAATTCGGATTAAAATTAAAATAAATTAAAACTAATTAAATACAATAATTTTAGACAACGACGCCAAACGAGATTTTTTGTAAGTGCACAGTATTGCAAACAAATAACAAAGTGAAGAGTAAAGTATCGTTCCCATGAGAAAAAACTACTTAAACAAGATTCAATCAATCTTAAACCTTAATCGACTAGCAAATTGTGTTTTAATGATTTTATATTAAATTATTTAATTAAACTAATTATTCCAATGAACTGTTTATAAAGATTTCGTAAATTTTGATGTGATATTACTAAGACTTTGAATCTCCTTATTAATCTGTTTTAATGCAAATCAATAACAGGACAAAATGTGTGTATTTTTGTTGATCAATATTTCAAAGTTAATTAAAAGCATTTCTCGATTTCAAATATATCTATCGTTTCATTTGACCTTCCTATATCTCTATAAAGATGCAAACATGAAAACATTCATTAAAAATATTAGAACATCTATAGAAATCATGCAAATCATAGTGATATATATTTATCCTTATTGAACTTTACGATAATTATTATAAAGTGCCATCTATCCTATTATTTCTCTCAAAATCAATAAAATTCACAATCAATTCAATTAGTGATCAAATAATTTAAAAGTCATTAAATCCCATAACAAACATCCAAGAGTAAACACATATTGAATGTCAAATTATTGAATTTATATTAAAATATCATAATAGGGGTTCATCAATGTCTTAGTAATTAAAATACTAGCATTACAAAATCACAAGGAAACATGTTTAATTGGACGACATAACACATTTTAGATTGAATAATGAGAATAATATGGATGTTTAAATCTTGAATTTCTTTAATTCTTGATGAATCTCCAATATATCTTCTTTTTGTCTCTCCAAAAATCAATGTTGAAACTCTAATTTATTTAAAACTTTTATTGCCCTTTAATTTTCACAAGATTAATGGATTGGCCTCTCTTTGTTGATGTTTATTGATGAATTTCGGTGTATGAGAATAATGAGATGTATATATGAGTGGTCCATGATATTGGTTGCCCGTGTCTTGTATTTATAGTGTGAAATTATGTTAAAAATCGTGCAAGTGCTTTCAATGTAACATTTTGGAATAAAAAGGAAACGACATGATTTTGCTAGATTTGGTTGGGCAGTCGCCCAGTAGGAAATTGGGCACTCACCCATGCAAGATTTTTAGCCACTATTTTTGAACTTTCAAGCCGGGTGACTCGGCAGTTGCCCAGTAATACATTTTGGTCCCTGTATTCGATTCTTTATTCTTTTTAAGTCATTTTCTCCTGTAATTTCGGTCCTTCAACTTCTAATTTTATCCAATTGAACTCGGAACATCTTCAATCTTCATTTTGTAGTTCGAATCAACTATTGAAATGTTGCAATTTAGTTTCCATACTTTGGGTTTTTCCATTTTTCTCCATTTTTATCTTATTTCTTCCAATTCCAATTTCAATCATCGAGTTTCACCTGTTAAACGAAATATACAATAATAGGCTCTTTCATCAAAAGAATTATTAAATGTTTATATTTGTTGGCCAAATACACAAGATTGTAGAGCCCGTCCAAGGCATTTGCATTAGAAGCCCGACTAATGAACATGATGTTAAGGGACAAGTTTCTAATCAATTAAAGAAGAAAAAATAAATATATATGATTTGAGCTACTTATTTTAATAAGATTGACATTTTAAGGTGAAACTCCACTCCAAACCTTAGTGTATCACAGGTCATTAAACTCAAATTAGTATACAGATTTCAAGATTATTTTTTTAAAACGAGTCGCTATCTTGCGAAACACGTTATGGGTAATATTCAACATTGATTAAAGATAAAACAAATAAATAGCAAATAATGAGGTGTTCTATCTCTCTTAAAAGTATCTCCAATAGACTCTCTATTTTTAAATAGCACATTCTATTATTTGGAAAGTATCTATAAATTTAGAGCGTTAAAGTTTTGAAATACTCCAACAAACGCTTTATATTTAATACTTAATTTTATTACTCCAAAAAAAATATTTATTATTTTCTTTTATCTTTTATTTTAACTTGCTTTTTTTAAGATTATTTTGTTATTTTCCTACATTGAAAACTGAAATACTTTGAATGCATTTAATTATAGATAGTGAGTTTAGCCTTCCAAACCCACTCTCTAAATGAAAATTTTAATTTAAAGAGTCTCTTGGACCATTTTTTAAAGGTTGACATGAAGTATCGCGGCCAAAGGTGATGGTGGCATTATCTTCGACAGGGAGACGATTGAAGGCATCTCATACTCGTCACATGAGGTCATTGTCTCTCTGAATGCCAGCATGAATTGCAAAAATGCATGCAATATGAGTGGTATTGTAGAAACGAGTCCTAAGGAAGAATGTGTAAAAGTTATAAACATCATTCCAAATTACACGACAGCTTGTATCATATAGGCTTAAAATAACCATTTTTATGAATTTGAAGGTTTCGTTGGCTGGAACTTGTGACCTAACACATGAAGCAAAGAAAAGAGGAGAATGTGAGGATAATGAGCGAAGATGACCTCGTATTGATATGAGAAGGTGATGTTAATTGATAAGTGCATTTTACACACTTATTTATGTCATAAAACATGGATAATTGTTAACAAATATACGAGAGTGTGACTTAATTCTATATAAATTCTGTTTTTTAGGATAAAATTGATGAACAAGGTGAAGTTGAGGAAAAAGAAGCGGAAATGACTAAAATGGAAGAAAATCAAAGTTCAAGACCAAAGTGCAAATAGTCAAAAGATGACCCGAAAGAAGAAATGAAGATGTGAAAAGAGTCAAACACCAATTTAGCGAATGAATGAAGTGTTGGAAGAAACAGAAATGAGAAAAGAGATCACGAAATGAGAAAACGAAATTTAGGGAACAAAACGCAAAGAATCGAAGTTTGCTTGAACTATGTGGTCGCATAGTTCTTCTTACATGCGGTCTCATGTAGTGCTTCAAAGAATTCCAGGAGAATTTAACTAATCAATGCATCGCATGTGAGTGTACTATGCGGTTGCATAGTACATGACAAAGGAAAAATTATGGTTTCCTTATTTCAATAAAACTCTTATAGAAACAATTTTATGGCATCCTTTAAAAACCTAGAGCCATCGAAAACACAAGAATATATATTTTTAAGAGCTTTTGGAACATAGAAGGAGGCAAGAAACACAAAGATCGATTCCAAAACTCGAAGATTCAATTCAAATTTTATTTAGGTGATGTCGATTCTTCAATGTTTCTTTTGCTTCTTCTTTTTTTCATGACATGTTAGGCAAGATTTATTTGTATTAGGAGAACGATAAATCTTGTAATATGAATTTTTAATCTTTAGTTTTACATATTTGACATTGAAAACACGTTTTGGGATTTTGAATGATTTACATGATTATATTTTATCTACGATTATTGTGTACGGTAATTTTATGAATTTGTTGGTTTGTTTTATGTATTCAAAAGAAGAAAAATATGCTCGACATAGTGTAAATCATCATAGGGTCCAATAAGAGATAGAAATATAATGTTATACTCTATGTAATTTTTTAAGTGTTCATAAAAATTCAAGCATTCTTGTATATTCGCATCCGTCATCAAAATATAGCTAGGTCATATATGAGAGTAAGTTTAGCATTACTCGGGAAAGATTGTTAAATAAAATAGGAACATTGATTCGTTAAAATTTAACTGTATTGTCAAAGTGTAGAACTAAAGTTAAAAAAGATTATTGTATGGGAATTCTGAATCCTCGTGCGTTCATCATCTATTAAATACATCAATTTGCATTTAGTATATTTTGCATTTAGTTTAGTTAATTTACTCATAATTGCATAAGCAATTTAATTTAGTTATAATTTTGCCACAAACAAACACATCACATTATTCTTGATTCTATTAAAGTAGCTTTAATTAAAATTGAACTAATCAATATCTGTGAGACTACATTTAGGCTCAAAATTCATTTTATTGCTTGTTAACGAACCGTACACTTGCGATGATTTTAATTTGAAATATATTTTCATAAACATTAATTGTGGCCAAGCATGCGGGTTTTGGTGGAATTTATTGATTTTAAAAAAGAGCATTGCTACTAACCATCACCGGTTTAGATGATGTTGACGGTCTAGTACCGTCTAAAATGATGATGATCACAATTAATCCTCCATTGTCACACTTGAGTGGTGAAGATCACAATTAATCCTCCACTACCACACCTAGATAGGTGACCTTCACAATCAATGGCCATAACATTACTCAATTAAAATTCAATTTGAAAAGCGTTTGCAAGTTAAATTCAAAGAAAGTTTGATATATTATCACATGCATTAAACATTTTACTAAGCAAGTGGACAAATTTAGGTAAGCAGGCATGCAAATTAATAATGGTCTATGGTACAATTTGACAGTCTCATTTATTATCACAAATATTGTATGGAAATTGAATTGACTTTTAAATCTTGTGGGATCACTCAATCTCCAGAAACACTTGTTTCTCTACAAACCAAATCCGGTTTGTGAATCTGGCCATCGAGGGGGCGACAATTTCCACTTCGACGATAAAATTAGAGGACTATAGAAACAGGGTAAAATATAAAAATAGAGTTTCGAGAGTGTTTTTAACCTTGCCTGAAAGTGGGATGATCTTGGGGGCATATATAGGTATGTGAAAGTGGGTCGGTGAGATGTCAGCAACACCCATGTCACGGTAACGTTTTAATCAGTTTGTAATAGTTGCACGGCTAAGACCAGGGTCATACCTGTGTTTCGTGGGGTCTGAGGCGAACTTCAAAATTTGAGCCCATAATTCATAGCAAACAATCTACTTTTTCTTTTAAATGAGTTTTGCGGAACTAAATTTATTAACTTAAATTCAACAATAAAACAACAAATAAAAATAAAATATTCAAAATATTTATTTTGCAATCAAATAATAATACAAAGATATTCTAACTGATCACTTAAATATAACTCATATTGCAGTTTTTTAAGCAAAAATATCAATTAATTTTGTATAGTCGAGTTGTTCAACCATTTATTTTTCAATGGATAACATGGTCAATTCATTCAATCTTTACTGTGACATAGTTGAACAGAGATAAATCTTGATCAATTTCAATTTGAAGAAACTTCTTTCTACTGATGCAACTGTAAATCGTATAGTGAACAAAATCTTGTAAGCAATGCTAACATTTGGAAAATAATCATTCATTTTCTTCAAATAATTTAGCACATCAATAGCTCTTTTTGTTTCTCAAGATAAATAGCACTTTAAAACTACCAGTTTCGTACATAAGTAATCACCAGTAATGTCTGAATGTCCATTATAGTTCAAATACTGCTCAAGATTCTTACAAGATTTCAACAAATTATCGACATGCATACTCTTCAACCTCTCCAAATTAAACAAAAATTCAAATGTCTCATCATAATGTTTAAATTGTTCAAAGCAAGTTTACAGTGATTATCGAGTTTGATCAATTATAAAGAGAAAATAATCAACTCTAAAAGACTCTTCAACTGATTGTGTTACATCTTCGCTACCACTTTCATCGAAATGCATCTTTTTTCGAATGTTGCATCTCTCTCAAAAAGCAGCTTCAATTCCCACTTTCATCGAAATACATCTTTCTTCAAACTTCAAAGAGCACTAAATTAACTAATTTAATTTAATAATTTAAGTCCAAGTGCACTCTCCAGTGTTCAACCCCAATCAAGGATCATCCTTAATCATTCATCCATTATCATTTATCCATACTCAAATTCTCAAATCTCAATCACTATAAAATATTAAGCAGTAGGAGAACAATGTGTGACGTGAGTCTCGTGACAGTGTCTATGTAGTGTGTGACTGTGTAAACAAAATTTAAAACACAATAAACACTTACTCAATAATCAAGAATTCACGCCTCAAGGCCTCAAGGTTTTCTCTCTCTCAAAAGTCAGCCCTGAGTGGCTCGGTCTCTCTATGAGTCTGTGTGTATTTTTATTTCTGAAGTTGCTAGAGCAGCGCTATGGTGGAGCTTGGAGGACCGAGGAGGTGAGGACGGAGAGGTTGACTAGAGACACATTTGGACTGAAGTTTGCAGCCTGTGGAGTCGCCTCTGCCTCACTGCCTCAGCGCCATAACAGTGGTATGTGGAGGAAGAACTAAGAAGTGAATACGATTTTGAGCCTTTGGCTTTTTAGGTTAATTTAAAAAACAAAAAAAAACAAAAAATGGGCCCTTAAAAATTCTGCCTAAGGTGGCGACCTCTTGGGCCTCTCCTCAGGTCCGGCCCTGGCTAAGACCCTGGTGTGGCCGACTTGAGTCGAAACTCACGACAAGGAATAGTCAAATGTCTAGTCAACTACTATAGGACCCCGTCTTGTGACAAGGATGCTATTTAATATAATGGTGTAACATATTCAATTATATATAGCTTTTAAAATTTATTTATGAAAAGCTTTAATTTGCATTTTGAAAATCATAGAAAGTTCAGATTTTGGTAAAAAAAGGAATGAAAAGATTTTACCATTCAAGCGGTCAAATTTAGGTTGGAAGGCATGCATATGAAATAAATTATCTATTCCATTAACACAATTGTAGGACAACGAAATCAGTGACGAATGCATGCATCCTGAATTAAGGACACAATAAACTTTGCAAAAAGTTGTGAGAAATTTTACATTCGAAAATTTACATTTGAAAAAAGTCATACCCTATGTAAATTTACATCTGAAAATTTACACGGGGTATCACTTTTTTTGGTTGCTAAATTTCAAAACTTTTTGATATCATACATAAAATGATGTAAATTATATTGAGATGTTGGCGTGCAAAAATAAGAAACGATAATGAAATAGTTTGAATTTTTTTTTAAGAAAATAGGAGTTAAACGTCTCTTTTTAAGGCACACGTTTGATACACCTTTCATTATTTTCGATATTTGTTTGGACCATTCAATATATCTATGATATAATTCTCGAAAACGAGCTTCGAAATGACATGGGAGATTTGTGGATTCGGCTAGCGTACTATCATCGGCGAATTTTAAAGTTAGCATATTATCAAAATTCTGAAAGTATTAGTTTGGAACGACCTACTTTGATAAATCGTAATATTTGCTATGATTGGTCATTTGATGAACCGTTAGTGACGTGGAAAGCTACTCCACACTTCGAAATGACATTAAGAATGCAATATTTCAACTTCATTTGATATCCCGTAATTCTTCCAAAAATTGAGACAAAAACATAGAATAAATAGTGGTTAAAAAAAACGGTGAACCGAATAGTTATATGAATAGTTTGAAATTCATTTAGAGTGGAGCCCATGGATAAATGCTACAATAAAACCTCTATAAAATAGCAATCATGCTACAAGTACACTGACTTTGACATCAAATTTGACATTGTACCACGTGACGACATCACATTGGGTACATTAAAGAGAAAACATTAATATACTTGCCTTGACTTCAAAGATTAATCTTTCAAGGTATTTAATGTATACATGAAACATAATTTCTACGATCATTAGTTTTAACATAAGACCCATATTATTCAAGGGATACTCAATCCACCTATCAATGATAATTATAATTCAGATAATAGTTATGTTTTACCAACTATTTCTTCATAGAGGCATTTCATGCAGTCGTAACCTTAAATAGTTACTTTGTAAAAAAAAATATCAAATGAAATATGTGCATTGCAAAAAATTAGGAGTAAAGTTGTTTGGTTTGAGTGCAAAGAAAAGGCAAAAGGCTTTAAATGCATATGTTGAAAAATATGCGAATTAAAAAAATGTTATCAAATTAAAAGTTTGTTAAGTGTGTGTTTGAATCTCATTAAAATGAGAATATAATTTTTGGAATAGTGATTGATGGGAAAATGTGTGGTGGAAAAGTGATGAGAATTTTTAGATTTGTGTGTGATATTATTTTATTTGGAGAATGTGTGGTTGAAATGAAGAAAAAAATATGAGATTAAAATGAGTGTTAAACATGGGCTAATTTATATTAGTATGAATTTTAATGAATTTAAGCTATTATTATTTTATATATTCGTTGGGTTTTAAAGGATCTCGATTTTTTTAATTATTTTATGCATCTAGCAGTGTTACTAATTTAGTATACTAACTCAATCGAGACCGAAAAATTTATTATTTAAGTGATATTATTAATTTATTGAATGTTAATTTATCGATGTTTTATTGTATTGTTATACATTGTGCAATGAGCACTTTCATCCCCGATGAACAATATTACTCCTATTTATAATACTAGTCAGAGGCACATGCCTTAGTTGGCTATGTAATAGCATGAAGTGATTTTTGGAGACATCACTAATTAAATCTTATTTAGCAAAACTTATTCAATAGAAAACTTTAAAGTTACAATGAAAAATAAAGAAATTAAAAAAAGGAAGTTAGAAACAAAAGGAGAAATTATTCATCATAAACAACCAATATAATTCAATTCAAATTTAAAAACACTCATACACTAACAAACTACCAAGATATTGTTTTTTCTTCTTTCTTCCTCAATTTTCTTGTTGTACAAACATTTAAAGGCATTGCATATCGCATTTTAAGTTTTTGTAGGGTGTGTAGAAAAAAAAAATTAACGATTATGATTTTACGTTTAATAATTTAAGATAATTTTTATATTTAAACTTAATCGACAATATATTTATTATTATCACATTTTAAGTTTTTTTAAAAAATTTTAAATCAATACAAATGGATATTCATATCGTGAAATATTGTATCAAACGTTGTAGAAAAAAAAAGTTCGAAAAAAAAGGACATTGGAATTTGGTTGAAATTGAAAAGAAACATAAAGAATCATGACTTTACGTTTCACAATTAATATAAAATTATTTTTTATAATTAAAATTTATCGACCATATATTTATCATGTTCGCACTTCAACATTTTCAACAAATTTTAAATAGCTTAAAACGCATATTTGTAAATTAAAATATTGAACGAAACGTTAAAAAAAATTGGCTTAATTTAAGATAAAAACTGAAGTAAAAATGAAATTGAGACAAATTAGTTTGAGTATAGGGGTTAAGGGTAGGTAAAAAAAGAAAATTAACAATTATGATTTTACGTTTAATAATTTAAGATAATTTATATATTTAAACATAATCGACAATATATTTATTATTATCACATTGTAAGTTTTTTTTAAAAAAAAAGTTAAATCAATCCAAATGGATATTCATATCGTGAAATATCGAATCAAATGTTGTAGGAAAAATAAAGTTCAAAAAATGACATTGGAATGTGGTTGAGATTGAAAAGAAACGTAAACAATCACGACTTTACGTTTCACAATTAATGTAAAACTATTTTTGATATTTAAGATTTATCGACCATATATTTATCATGGACATACTTCAACATTTTCAAATAATTTTAAATCGTTTAAAGTGCATATTTGTAATTTAAAATAACGAATCAAACGGAAAGGAAAAAAAAACAGTTGAGACGGCTTAGGCGAGCCGAACCGAGCCAGAAAGCCATTTGGCTCGGCTCGCAAAAAAAAAAAACTAACTCAACCGAGCCGAGCCAATGACTTATGAACAGTGTCCAACCCAACTCACTCTTTCATTATAGGCGGAAGAAATTAGTTAAAGTTTGATCAACAAGGCGATTTTACCCTTATGTATTGAAATTTAATACATAAACATACAATTTAAATAATCTCCGTTTACCATTCCACTTAGTTATTTATTTATGTTTCTTAAATACGATTTAAAATAATGATATTTGGATGAGTTCAAAGAATTCAGGATAGGGATCTCCTACTTAGGGATGGCAAAAAGAAAAAAAAAAGCATTTCAACTCAATATTTGTTGGCCCGCCCTAAATGAAGTGAAGATTACTCGCCTAATCAGATAAGCAACATAGGGCAAGAGTCATTGCCCCGAAACGGTACAGGTACGAAAAACAAGGTCCTCGTCCCGTTTCAAGTTAATATCAAATTTAAAATTTTTATCAAATAAAAAGAAAATATTTATCATCATTTTTAAAGAAAACGTGAGCTATTTTTAACAAATTAGAAAAAAAAAATATTTACTAGCTATATATATATATAATAAAAAATAAAAATAAATCGGGCGATAAACGAGACAGGAGATCCGCCGCGCCCCACCCCACTGGTCCCACTTTAACCGAATATAAGGACAGGGCAAAGTGACAAAAATAACCAACGGGGTGGGGAGAGAGATGGCCCGCCCGTCCTATTGTCATTCATATTCCTACCTCATTTGAGACGGGATAATGCATGAGTAGTTGCATGCCAATTTTTTTTCCAACATACTATGTTCGAACACTCCAAAAATTAGATCAAGATTGGAGAACATTTTATGAAAGTATAATTGGAATGAGACGACGGGGATTTGGTGGTGGTGGTGGTGGTGGTGGTGGAGGAGGAGTGGAAAGGGGTCGGAAGGGACAGGGAGGAGGAGTTTGGCATACAATGGGTGGAGAAATGACGAATATGAATATTTTATTTCTTTTCTATCTTTCTATTATTTATTTATTTATATTAAATAAAGGGTAAAATCAACATTTCTAACAAAATGAGCTAAGTATTTGAAGGAAAGAGTAAAGTTATCTGTTGGGAACTTAAGTGCTGCCAAAATGCTACCAAAATGAAAGGTTGAGGACACAAATGCTACTTTTTAAAAGGTTGGGAACAAAAGTACAAGACGTGTGGGAATCCAATATTTTATTTCCTTTATTTTAATATTTTATTTTATGTCATATGTTCTCCAATTAAGTAAGAGATTTTTCATCCTTAATTAGCTTCGAGGATTTTCTTGTCTTAGAATTACTATTCGAACACTTTGTATTCGGTTGAATTTGATTATTAATAAAGTTGAAAGCTTTCTCATATATTTTTCGAATTTTTAATTATTTATACTATAAAATTGTTGTTATTTATCATTTATTTACATAATAGCGTAGAAGCTTTAAAAAAAATAAGGATGCAAGTAATAGTAACGATAAGTAAAAGAGTATTGTTTCTATGAGAATTTAAGAGTTCAATTTAATTTGAGCTCAAATTGATTATACGCAAAAAAAAAAATGGTAGAAACAAATAGTAATGATCCTAACTAGATTATACTACGCCTTTTCAAATAAGTTCAATTGCAATTTTTGGAAGAACACAAAAATCGCTTATGAAAGTTGTGTTAGAAATTCGACCTCATCGTTAGTATCCATTGTAATTCTCAAATTTTCACTTTTATTTCAGAGTATGCTTAAATTGACTATCTATAATCCTAAGTTGTCTAATAATCTCTTTCGAGTAGAGTTAAACGTATTTTTCACATATAATCTGAAAATATTCCTATTCTTAATTTGAATATATAAAAATGAACTCAACAAGATTGTTCAATTGGATTGCACAATTATTCCTAACTTGTAAATGATTTCATGTATGTTGTGAATCATGATCTACACCTACCATAAAATAAGTCACATACACGTTTAAAAGTCACATACACCAACCAGTCGAAGATAAATTGAAAATTAAAAGAAGAATCATTGAATTATAACGTTAACCAACAATTTACATCATCATCCGACGCACAAAAAAACTAGCTCAATCATGTTTGAATTACAAAAATACATAATAAATCGAGAACTCATCACCCAAAATACTAAATTGCAAGAAGAAACTTGAAGATTGATTTTCATCCCCTTGAATGTCTTCAATGGAGAGCCAAAGAAATCTCATTTCTCTCTTGCTTGAATTTCCAAAATTCTGAACTAAAGATATTGAAATTATGTATAGAGTGTGTGTTTTTCTCTCTAAAGCTCTCTTCTCCTTTTTGCAATATGAGTCACGATCAACCTAGTGAATTTTTTTTTTCATTTTTCAAATATTTACGACTTGCTCCCCATCTTCCATAATTTGTTCTGTTTTTGTCATTCTTATTCAATTTTTGCTTCGTTTCTTCACAAGTCATCCAATATTGAGCTTCTTCTAAAACAACCAATATAAATACTTCCAAACGTCCACTTTAATGACCCAAATAAATGTAAAATTATACTTATCATCGATGCCTAATGCATTATAGCTCTATTACTATCTAACAAAATACAAATAAATATTGAATGGTAACGTTGGACATTGAAAAATATGACTGATAGCAATCACCATTTAAATCCATTAATTAATCCATCTAAATCTATCCGTTATTATTGGATTTTGACCACTTTTATAATATTAGAATTAGAATATCTCATTGGACATCGTCCAACAAAATTTACTAAGACCCACAAAATATTTTTATTGGATTCGAATTTATATTATTATAATATTTTAAGATTTAGACATCCTCCAATAAGATATACGACCCTAAAAAATAAATAAAAATAATTTATGCAGAGTATTCGAAATATCGAATAATACGAGTTATTGATATAGAAATCATTTTCCATAAAAAAAAAAAAAAAAAAACGAAATATCCAGCTTCTTTCTAGGTGGGTTTATTTTTATTTTGAGTTTAATTGAAGAAAATTGGTAATTGGAAGTAGGCCCGGACAAGATCACCGTTGATTGTCCAATCAACTAAACATTATGTTGATTAAGGCTTTCTAACACATCTTTTCTTGATTCTATAATTGAAGTAGATAGGGGTCTCTTTTGGAAATAGTAAGAAAATGAATAACCTAATGCATGAGGGACCATCCTTGTAATAATTGAAAGTTAGGGCCCCTCTATTGAAAAATCGGACAACAGATTCTCCCTCCAAAAAGGTGCCCTAATATTTTATTGAAATTTTACAAAATACACCCTGAGGGTCTGCTTAGGAGTTTTCTTTCGTCGATTTTGACCGATTTTTAGTTTTTTTCGAACATCGATTTTGAATGGTCTAAAAATCATCAATAATCGATGTAGTATAATTTTGACCGAGTTTGTTTACCTACCAAATCGATGAGTTTTGATCATTTCTCGTATTTTCTTTTAATTTTACTCTATATAAAATAATTATTTCTAACCAAAATATCTTCTCAAAATTAACTTGTAAATGAAAATATATTAACTAAAAAAATTATTTATAAGCAAAATAATACTTATTACGATAAGAAAAAGTACAGTATAATCAAACAAATACTTTTATGTAAGATTTTATTTATAAAATAAAAATACTACTAATGAAATAAAAAATTACTTATAAATAAAAAAAAGTCACTAAAAATGATTTGAAAGTATAAAATTAACATATCACTTATGTGTAAAAGAATTTCATATAAAAAATCTAAATTGAAAATATCATTAAAGGACGTATAAGTAATTATTTTTAAAAAAAAACTTTTAGAACACTTGGATTATTAATCTTTTAAGTATATGTTAGACAGTCTTAAAAATTGTTACTAAAATCACTCAAAATCGATTTATAAACACTCAAAGTCTCAAAATGAGTCTTTTTAAAAACGCTCAGAATTGGTACGTCAAAACTCTCAAGCAGGCCATAAGGTGTATTTACACTTAAGTTATGTATTACATTTTCGCGTACGATAACATAAAACAACTTTTGCTAAAATTTACCAAATTTCCAATAATTAAAAATAAATAATTACACCATTTGTATTCAATTAGTTAACGATTTACATAATAATTTCTTTAACTATGATTTTTTATTCTTCAAAAGTTCAATTATTATTTCATTTCAATCTAAAACTAATTATTTTTTCTCTAATTATATTAATATTCAATTGAGTCTTTTCTATGCATCATTTAGATTGAAAAAAAAAAAATCATTTCATTTTCGCACAAATTATATGTTTTATTGATTATATTTGCACATTCTTCTCTTCTATGAAGTTTTCTCGAAGAAAGGAAAAAAAAAATCCACAATAAATATCAATAATTGCGAATGCATTCATAACAATTTTCTAAAGTTACAAAACTCCCACAACTTAAAATGAATAAAAAAAATTGATTTTTAGCTTGAATGTAACAAATAATATAAAAAAAAATTACTTTAATTGATTGTTTTTAATTTTTATTCGTTGAAAAAAAAACACTAATTAAAAAGTAGTAATTAAGAATTTTATTTATTTTTACAATGTTGAAAGTGTCAAATGAAGGATTTTCATTTATCGATATGTTATTAACTTACTACTTGTACAAAATAATTGTACAACTCTCTTTACAAAATGTCAAATGGCTGCCCAATTCTAGTACGCGATGTTGAAATGTTGATTCTAAAAGAGAATTTCCTTTTATTTCATTGTCTAAGTTTTCACATTTAATGTAAGCCAACGTACTGTCCCACCATCTAGAAATTAAGGCACCAAATATGAATTATTCTACTTGTATAAAATAAGTTCACAATTTTCTTTACAAAATGTCAAATGGCGGCCTCCGATAAAACACTTCATAAATTATCTGATTGAATTCAACCAAAAAAAAAAAAAAAACTTAGTTTTAAAAACAACTTTTGACTTTTTAAAAGTTTAGCCAAACAAGCTCTAATGGTCTGAATAAGAAGTTACAAACGAAAATAGACCGGTTAGCTTTTACACCATGTCAAAAAAATTCAAAAGAAAATTTCAACGTGTCTAACATCTACAATAATGAATTAAGAATTTAATTGATACATTTTTGCTACTCGATTAGATTGTAGATGACCTCGTACGTAGTATACGAGATATCGATCCACTTAATTAAATTGACTTTTAGCTCAAAGGAATTAAGGAATCGAAGGTGAAATGGGTCCCAATAAAATTGAAGATTTTATACGTATACATGCTATATAGGAAAAGCTAGAAAGTCATTAGAAAAGATAAATAAAGCCGACGAGCAAAAACAAAAACATCACTAACAATTGAATAAGAAATTTATAAATTACTATTTTAATTAAACCATTATCAACAGTATTTATTATGGTAGTGACTGCTGTGACAATTATATCAATTTTTGGAAAAATGCTATAAAAAGAATAATTAATTAAGTGCTTCTTGAAAAGTTGCTTAAGATCGAATTTCATAATTAATTTTAATAATACATTTTGCACCTCCACAATTATTATTAACTTTTCAACTACATATTTCGTTGATTTTTATTAAAATTTGCTAAAACTTTTATTAAAAGCTCTGTCAAACAAAGTTTAATCATAACGTGTGGCACAAGTGCGACGATTTTGCCTACGTGGACATCTACGATTAAGAATTTTAATTATGCTTTTTAGCCCTAGCTGTTACCTAATTCTCTCTGCTTATTGTATAAGCACAATCTTTTAGAGTCAACCAAATCATCAAAGATTATGAAATATGCCTACCCTTCCTCTTCCTAGGGGTCAAAGTATTAATTAACCAATTATTCCAGTTTTCTTTTCTTTTCTTAACTATAATTAAAATATATTTTATTGACATTAAAAAAAATGTTAAGCTAATCAATGAAGCCATCACTATTAGCATGTTTAATATAATAAAAATCAAGTTAAGTAATTAATTTTTTATGAAATAATTGAATTATATAAGTTCAAATTATTGGGAGATTGAAAAAATTTCTGTCCAATGGGAGATTAATTAAATATTTCTTGGCATTATCAGTAATTAGCTTCTAAAAAACAACACAGATGACAAAATTAATGCTATAAATTAACCGCAAGTTGCCTAAGAACTCTCACTTCTCCTATTCAAAGAATGTTCTAAAATGAAAGATGGCTACTGTCTTGACATCTAATGACTGTCACCTTCAAATTTATAGAATTTCGAGTACGTTATTTACACGAGAAAAGTGCCCTAACAACGACGGAATATTGAACACGGGAGTTTTTAGACGGCGACATTATTATTTGAAAGATGAAATTTACTTACGAATGAAGCCTTAATGAAATTTTGAGGGAGACAACTTCAAAATCACTTTAAACACTAAGAATAAAACTATGATTTTATGCTCTCTCACTTTTTCAAATTTATTGAGTATTAGTCTAATTAACTAGGGTTAATTATTGAATTATAAGCTGCCTAATCAATAGGGATTAAAAAATTTAAGTAAAATTTCTTTACCATGTTGATAATGATTGCTTTCATTAATGATGCTAGCACAATTAAAAAAATATAATGAAATATATAAATTAAAAGGCATACTTAATATACTGATAGTATCATTTAAAGGAAGAAAATAGTGTTATCAAGGAAGAAAAAGGAGGAGCTAAAGCACTTTCCTTGGTCCATATCATGTCTACTCAATACCCCATTTTCATGATTTGATTTTCCACTTAAATTTTGCTCATTTTCAATTATATCTTCTCTATCAAGAAGAATTCACCGTAAGGAAAAGAGAAATCGGTGGGACGATGTCGTCGAATGATCAGGGAGAAGGATCTTCATCAAGATCAGCTTCTGCATCTGCTGATAATCATCATCAGCAGCAGCAACAACCAGCTCAATTGAGTCGATACGAATCCCAAAAACGTCGTGATTGGAATACTTTTGGACAGTATTTAAGGAATCAGAGGCCTCCAGTGGCCTTACCACAGTGCAGTTATAATCATGTACTAGATTTCCTTCGATACCTCGACCAATTCGGAAAAACTAAGGTACATGTACAAGCTTGTGTCTTTTTTGGACAGGTTGAGCCAGCAGGGCCTTGTACTTGTCCCCTTAGGCAAGCATGGGGTAGCCTCGATGCCCTTATCGGTAGACTCCGGGCTGCTTTCGAAGAGAACGGAGGCCTACCAGAGACTAACCCTTTCGCTAGTGGCGCTATACGCGTATATCTACGTGAAGTACGCGACTCCCAGGCGAAGGCGCGGGGAATCCCGTACAAGAAGAAGAAGAAGAAGAGGAATCAAATGAAGGGTGCCATTAATGAAGGCACATCCTCCAGCTTTCAGATGTAATACCCCCTTCTATATTGCTTTTAAAAGAATGGTAATTGATTAAATTTCCATATTTTGCTGCTTTTTATCTTGAACTTCTACCTCATAAATGTAGTAATATTTACTTTTAATGAAGAGAGTGGATCAAAAATGTTTGATATATTTACTGTTTTTCTTGTGTGATTTAGCTATATCATAGATCATTATTTGAAATCAAAATCCCAAAACAGATAGAAGAATTTATTCAATAATCCAATTGTGGGTATTTTATATCTTCTTGTTGAACCCTAATTTAGCCCTCTTAAACCCTAATTTTCATACCGTCTTCCAAGTATATACAGAAACTCAGTATATTGAAGGGTATGGCGTATTTATGCACACGCACTCGCACTCATGCTCTTTCTTCAAGAAATTGTGCAAATCAATGAATTTTTTTAATTTTCTGAATTTAATATTTCTTAGATATATATTTATAATGTTTACTTTTTTGATCTTTTGGGATTCTGCACCATCTTGTGCGCGCCATGGCTGTCCCTTGAGCATAATATCTAACAAAAATTATTAAAAAAAAAATAGATACATCAATTGTTAAATATATAATTTGCTTGTCAAAACACATCATCACATAAATATATAGCAAGTGATATTCATTTCTAATGTCTTCTAGTTGCTTATTTTTTTCTGTGTTTCAGTATTTAAAAATGCTCCTTTGTCTCTTCCACAAGATGAGGAAACTTTTCACAACTATGAAATAGTACTTGAATTAGGCCCTTCTTGATTAGTTGATTTAATCACATCACAGTAAATTTTATCTTGCAGATTTTAAAAAAATTCCGAAACTCGATTCGATCTTGTAAATATTAGAACTTATTCTTAACTACGACATGCCTTGCCTTGCTGGAAACTATGTATTGATCATATGAGAAAAAGGTACTAAATATAGTTCCTACTATTACCATCAGACAATGTTGTCCTTTACTTCAAAACTTTGTTCTATTCAACATTCATTTCCATTTGATTTCTGCATAGGGATACATTTTTGCATACATGATTCTAAAATTATGTGCATATTCTTCTAGTCTTGTTTACTTAATTATTGTGATTGTATACATCTAATTGGAGCTAAACTAGTTGAGGATCTCAATTTATATAGGTAGCATGCATATATATCTAAAGGGTGAGGTGGATGGACCCTTGGGGTTAATTAATTAGAATTAGAATTAATAACATATCATTTTTATGGGATTAGTGTTTTTTTTTAAGAAAAAAATTAATGTATTTTATTTTGCCTTTTTTTTTTTTTTTTTGGTTATATTCTATTTGGAAAGTGCATCTTTCATTCCCATGATCTCATGTAAATTAGCTCCTTTGTTTTCAAAAAATTTCCATAAAAACTCCATCTTATATATCTCATCACATTTTATTTATTTTTTATCATTAGAAAAGTAATTTGTATATTTTATTAAAACTTACTCGGATTAGTTTGGCGACGAAACCACTCGTACTTGGTACCTCAAGGGAAGCGAGGATGGCGGTCGAAAATTAAGCTAGTGAAATTTTTTTAGCATTAGCATAACTATTCTAACCATTTTGTATACATATTATTCTTATAATTATTAGATTAAGTTGTTTTGTGTGAACTAACATTATTCAATTAATGATCATATTTTAGTTCTATAGTGCAATTTTATAGCAAATCTGGAGTGTTAACACCACAAGAAAAATCATAATATAATTAAGAAGGATATTTATATATCTTTCTTAATCATATTTATGATTTTATTTTAATATTT
This sequence comes from Fraxinus excelsior, assembly GCA_019097785.1. Classification (NCBI taxonomy): domain Eukaryota; kingdom Viridiplantae; phylum Streptophyta; class Magnoliopsida; order Lamiales; family Oleaceae; genus Fraxinus; species Fraxinus excelsior. The sequence goes on along the minus strand of CM032625.1, from coordinate 42,869,713 downwards.
TTATGTAAAAATAGAATTATATCAGGCCCATACTTGGTACCACCACTTAGGACCATTGGATTCCTTCTTGGCCACATCAAATTATCATATGATTTGATTGTATCTGCATTTCAATTGACAAATTAAGAAAAACTTTTCTTCAACTTAAAGAGAAAACAAGTTTATTTCTTCTATTTAATCTTGACATTTAATATTGTTAGGAGATCAGAAATTAATGATAAGATACTTTCTCCCCCCATTTTTTTCCCTCGATGTTCAACACCTTAAGTCGACATGCATGTTTGCTAACAAAAATGTAGCATATTTTTTCTTCTTAATCTTGTATAGTTATCTTTAGTCCAAACGTACCATATGTAATGAGAGTTAACGAAAGGATTGTAGGATCCCATCCTTTCCCCGTAGTTTTGGATACAATGTAGTAGAATTAGATTAAACCGCGCCCAACATATATAAAATATGTTAACATAAACGTTATTTAAGTGTGCAGTTGTACCAAACTCAATAAAAACTACCAAATATCGACAAAGTGTTCATCAAGAAACCCATTCAATCTTAAGGCGATCATAGGTTTACCTTAAAATTAAGATCCTTACGTCGGAAAAATCAAAGTTGTTCTCTCTCAATGTTGAACAATTTATCACTAAAACTAATGTGGGCCCCTCATTCATCCATCTTTAGTCATTAATAACAAACCAAAAAAAAAAAAAAAAAAATTAGTATCCAAACTGCATGATCTAATAATACAAGTTTAGCTGTTTCTCACTAAAATGTTTGACATTTCAGCACGTTAGCACATGTTAGTCATAGTCAGTATGTTTTTTATACTCATTTTGCCATTTTTATTCATTCGTTTCATCTATATTTAACGTTGGGAATATGATATAATGCTTTTCTTGAATTACAAATCAAATAGATTTTGTTTTCCCTTTTAATTTGAGAAGAAAGAAATATACGTTGAGTCTAATTTTACCCTTTGTTGAAAAAAAAAAAAAAAAAAAACACTGCATCTATTCAAAGGAGGCTAATAAAACTATATAATTGTAGTTATTAAAACCCGAATAAATAAATAAATAAAAGATCCAATAGCAGATGGATTAATATATCTAAAGATTAACATTATGGAGACCCCACTTTGGCATTCATCTTTAATTTGTAGATTCTTTCAACTTTTCAATCACTAATCATAGACTTCATAATTATTCTCCAATTTAGCAGCTGGAATCCCCCACCACACCAACCTAACCACCCCTCTGCTAGGTATAAAGGTAAATAGCTATTTTTTTTATTTTTTTTTTATCGATAACTCATACCAATCAATTAAATATTAATTAATACTTAATTGATCGTGCACTACTTACAAACGACTTTTTTCTATTAAAAAAAAACGAGATTTTCCTAAAAGTTGTGTACGTGTGTGTTCGAGAAAGTTGAAAACTCAAGCCAAAGATCAAATGATGTAAATATTGGAAAACTGTAGTTGAAAATTAATTCATAATAACATTATTGTGGTAGCTAGCTAGGTTTCGGAGGGACACGAACCTAGTCACACTTTTTGTCTCATTCTTGATTGAATGCCTTGTGCCTATCATCATCTTTTCTTTTGCCACTAATATGCCAACAAAAGGTTAACTTGCGATACCAACTTTATCTTTTGTTTACCCAACCTAGGATAAAGTTGAGTCCTTCATTTGGAGTGTGACTACACTACAAAAGAATACTAGTTTAGTAAAGTCTTGTTTTTTTTTAAAAAAAAATAGTAATAAATATTGACTGTTCGAATTAGTAATATTTACTGGGATTTGAACGGGAACAAAACATAACTCCTACATATAAAAATCACATTTCAAAACTAACACACTCCCAAAAATATTTCATAAATCAGATGATAAATCAAATTATTAAATTTATAATTATATTATAATATACATTTATTCTCTCTCTATATTAATTGACATATTTATATTATAATCCCCACCCTACCCCATAAATCTCCAGAAATTCAAATCTCTTTACACTCCTCACCCCAACGGACCCAACACCCACCCTACCTTCCTGTAGAAAACTCTAAAAATTAAAAATGTTCTCTCTCTCTCTCTCTCTCTCTCTCTCTCTCTCTCTCTCTAAATATTTACAGACACAAATAATTTTACAGGTGATGGTGGTGATAATGATAAGGTGGAACCGTGTTAGAAAATAGATTTGCGTGGTGGCGGTAATGGTGCATAATGCATTGTAGGTGATAAAAAGTGCATCGAAGTTGATCCCCACTGCACCCACCCCAGAAATCTGTAGAAATTGAAAGCTCTTTACATTCCCTACCTTAATGGACCCAACCCCCGCCTTATAGAAAATTCCAAAAATTAAAAATGTTTTCTCTATCTACAGAAGCTTTTTATCTCTATACACGTTACGTTCACAAATAATTTTACAGGTGGTAGTGGTGGTGAGGTGGTTGTTAGTCCAAGAATAACTAACCAATAGGGGTGAATTGATTTTTGAAACTTTTTCGACAATTAGGGTGTGTTTGAGCCACATTATTTTGAAAAAATATATTCTAGAATGGTAAATTGATGAAGAATTGTGGTTGAAAAAGAAGAAAAAGTTATTGATATGATGAAAAATATTATTTTATTGAAGAATGTATGATTGAAAATGAGTAGAAGAATGAAATAAAAATTTTAATGTGGACCAAACAAGAGCTTAGTCTCAAAACTATTTTATACACAAGATATAAATGCAAAGTGTAATAAGAGAAATAAATATGCAAATTTGATAACTTAATTCAAGTTTTGTCACTTATGTGAATATATCACAATGTAAATAGTAATTTAAAATAAAGTGCAATAATGTAAACATAACAAGCGAATATAATGGGGTTTGATACACAATGTGTTCTACATTCTCATTATCAAGTTCTCCGTCACGAGCAAGGTCAAATGTACTATAGTGGTAACTTACAAACAATGAGTACCAATCCTTAAGTGACTTACAACAAGGAGCACTTATTCTTAAGTGACTTACAACAAGGAGTGCCGATCTTTAAGTGACTTATAACAAGAAGTACTTATCCTTAGGTGACTTACAACAAGGAACACATATTCTTAACAACAATCGAGTTTTCACAAAGCTCTTAAAACCACCAAAATATAAATGATAATTTTACAATTGAAAAAACTATTTTAAAAAATGATATCATCAAATCAAGTGTTTAGAGAGTTATGCTAACATTTCAATAGATAGCAAATAATAAAGCTCAAATGTTTATATTGTAAATCTTGATGAATGATGGATAATGAAATAGTTTGTAACTTTGTATCAAAGTTTTCAACATATGATCTCTCTTAACGAATAATACAAGTTAAGTATGAAGAGATATTTACACTTCAATATAAGTGTTGACGAAAAAAACTTTTATCAAGAATTAAAAATAAATGAGATTGAAAAGTTTTCTTGTAAAATAGAATTTTTGATGAAATAGATGTAACTAGTTTGATCAATCAAGAGATTCTTTGTAATAAATCAAATAGAATATATAATCAAGTAAGATCAATGATTTTCAATAAATATACTTTCTTAATTGATCTTGTAAGTGGTTGGAATTGAATGCAAAAGATATGGCTATTTATAGATCAAAATATTAAAAATTAGGAAGTTTTGGTTGATCAATTTCGGTCGCCAAAGTGTGAATATAGCCGTTGTAAAATTCAAACCGTTGGAGTTTCGACTAATACTTCTGTCGAACAAATCGGTCGATCGGTGTATAGGAAGTTTTGGTTGATCAATTTCGGTCGCCAAAGTGTGAATATAGCCGTTGTAAAATTCAAACCGTTGGAGTTTCGACTAATACTTCTGTCGAACAAATCGGTCGATCGGTGTATTTCGATCGACTGATAAGTAAATACGATAAGTATGCAAAACCGGTAAGTTCTAGCCAATTCGGTAAGTTCCTGCAAATAAGTGAGTTGCGGGATTTTGGTCGACCGGTGTATACTTCGATCGACCAAAGTCTACTAATTTTGGAAATTAATTTTTATATCAAAATATTCATTTTTTCAAAATCTATTTCATGTTCTGAATCAAAAACATTTTTATGCAATTGATGAATTATGAAAAATAGTTTGAACTTTATGCACTTACTAAAAATCGATGAGTTAATACCTTTACGTGTAAATTGAATTTTCAATAAACAACTTCTAAACTCTAATCTTCGAGGTTTTTGTTCTATTCGAATCTCTTTTGATTGCTTGTTCTTCAACGGATGACGATTTGACATTAATGCTAGATTGATTGATTTTAACATTGAACTATCATCACTCAAAATCAATTTTTAGAAACAAATATAAATCTTGTTTGTTATGATCAAAACATTAAGGATGAAATCAATCATAGGTCGACAGTGGCACTGTGTTAGAAAATAGATTTGTGTGGTGGCAGTAATGGTGCATTGCAAGTGATAAAAGTGCATCGAACTTGATCTGTTTAATGGTGGTGGTTGGAGTAGTGAGGTGGTAGCAAAGTTTTAAGTACTGTGTGATGGCAGTAGTGTTGCATTTTCGTTGACGAAATTTGTGGCTAACTGTATTATATGTGACTAGATTTATTGATTATGACATACCCGTGTTATCTGTGACTAACTATGACCAAACCGTCTTTGACCAAGTCAGTCTAATTTGTGATTGTATGTAACCAAATTACATAGATTATCTGTAAGTAATTGTGACCAAGATTTGTATTCGATGCAACTCTTTGTGATCAAATCAATTTAATTTGTGACTCACTGTTAATCTAGTCATATACTTTCACAATGAAGACATAATTGATCACAATTAATCACAATAAACACATACTTGGTCACAAATGGTCACTACATACAAATCTGCACACACAAAGCACCAACACCACAATCCACAACCACTCACCACCACCTCCACTCAGATGCACCACACGACCACCTTCAACTCAAGTTTATCTTCACCTGAATATCCACAACACCAATCACCATCACTATCACTTCCACCAACACTTTTAACAAACACCACCACCCACCACCACCACTGTTACAACCATCGACATCATACCATCATCAGAACAACTATCAAAATTTTAAAAAACAATTTTAAAAAAGATGGTACAAAGAGTGGGGGTCGGGGTTAGGATGTGCAGGTAGAGGGGTAAACTTAGCGGCTCTGCTCTGCCTCGCGGTACCGTTTCGTGCAGCTTATTTCTTTAACATTTCTGCTTCGTCAGAGAGATGGTCCAAAGAGTGGAGGTTGGGTGAAGGGTGGGCTGAGAGAGAGAGAGAGAGTGTGTGTGTGTGTGTGTGTGTGTGTGTGTGTGTGTGTGTGTGTGTGTGTGAAGAATGGTCTTAGATTTAGGAGGTCGGGGATGGATGGCGGTGGTGGGGTTATTACGTAGATTAAGTGTAGTTAAATTTTTATTAATTCCAATTAATATTATTTAATTACCACCTGATATATGAATTTCAAACTTAACTCCCTTATTTATGAAAACTAATATTTAATTGTAGGGTTCTAGATAATTTTCTCTAAATTTATTCTTTTATTATCATGTGAGGATTACTCGTTCTCAAGTTTCTCCAATTTTTGTTTTGACCTTAAATGTCAGTAATCCACAATGACCACCAGGGTCGGCCTTGAGAATTTAGAGGCTCAAGGCGACTAATATTATGAAACCCTTCAACATAATCATTTTTTCACAAGTGTAACAAAATTTAAATATTTAAATAAATAACACGTTTATATTAAATAAGAAGACTTTATATAATTCAAAAGATAGAGTAACAAGTTAAAACTTCTCTCACAACCCGAGAGATTAGGCTAGCATAAGATTTAACATTCTCACATTTTGAGATGTAAAATCAGTAATCAAACTACTTATATCAAGTTTTTCCAA
>CM032625.1:42790493-42863700 GCA_019097785.1 Fraxinus excelsior | reverse complement strand
TTGATCTCCTCCTCAGTGAGGCCTTCATCTTCCCCACCATTTTCATCCCAACCAAGAGAACGAAGGAACGCAGCCTCTTCTTCATCCGGATAAATTGCTCCATTTGGACATTTGTTCTCTCCAACATTAGATATTTTTTGAGTCTTCTCCAGAGTGTCGTGAGCGTCAACATTACAGTTTATATCATTACCATTTTCCATAACACGAGAACGTACTGGCTTACGGCCTTCTTTGAATATATCACCAGATGTATCTGTATCGGGAGATGAAATAGCCAAAGTTGAATCTGATAGAATGGCAGATGCGTTGGAAGAGTTTTTTCTTCTCATGAGATTAAAAAAATTACTTCTGCTTTGTGATGGAGTTTGGGATGGCCTCTTATCGACAGCCAATCTGGAATTTAGAGAGAGGGCAGCAACCTTGCTTTCAAGAGCAGAAACCACAGCACTGTCTGAACTCTTCGATGCAGTTGGAATTAATGAAGCAGTTGCCTGGCCGTTAGCTACTCCGCGATTGGCATTACCAGTCGGACTGAATGCATCCTTCACGACGGGGGTGACACTATTCCCACATCCTGGTTTCAGAACCAGAAACTTTACGGCATGAGAGTTATTTGGAGCATCAGATCTCACTTGAGCAACACGAGATTGAATAGAAAACTGAGATGAATGGGATTGCTGATGGACGCCTCTGGAAGCCACAATCATGTCACTTGTTCTAGCTGCATGCTTTGATTGTTTTAATTTATCAACGGAATAAGGAGCCTGAGAAGAATGTTTAAATTTAATAGATTCAGCATCCTTATTCTACTTGTCAGGAAATAAAAATGTTAATATCCTTGCTCATCTAAGAACATTGTTCCAAACATTGATGGAACAACCGAGAGACGATAAAATATTGCTGCAGATGAATAAATGTCACAACTTCGTGCATTAAATATTAACTCCAACGTATTAAAATTTCGTACACATTTGTGTACCCTGACTCGAAGAATCCAGATGGCCTTACGAATGTGAGTAGGGATAGGATATGTCCCAAGAAAACTGGTATATACTTATCTGAGATAAATTATGGCAAAAATTACTCCGCAAGCGAAAGGGAACAAAAGAAAACAACCACAGATTTAGCAAATGGATAAGTAAAACAAACGCAATTTTTTGCAAGTAAAACACTTCAGTTTCTTATCCAGCAAAGCATTTTCTTTAACCTCATTATTGTATTTTTTTCCATTTGCATAGACAATCTTGGTTTATCAGTTCAGAAAATAAGTTGAGCTCTTCATCTAGCACAGAAGTAAAAGAAAAAAAAAACCAGACCTTCAAACGTGTATATTGATTTAAGTTTTTTATTTTTAGGGTGGGAACAGCAGTTCAAAGAGTATCCAAGAAGTGAAATAACCCAGAAAGAAGGAAGACACAGAATACAACTATACAAGTACGCAATACAAAAATTCCTCTTACCAGTGGTTTAGGAGTCGAGGGTGTCATAGGTATCAATTGCCTGGACTGCTTAATTGCCAATTCTTCAAGCCTCTGGTTCTTATCAGGTGGCTGCATGAGGCGTTAACAAAACATGAACACAACAAATCTGTTTTCAACATCACCAAATAACTGTTCAAATACGTAATTAGAAAAATAAATTATGTACCTGAGTAGCAACACGTACTTGTGCTGGGGCCTGTGACAATGCTTCAGCCATGTTAAGACTTGATGAACTAGAAGCTGCATATGATGGAGTCGAAATCATGCTGGCACTTTGCTGAACAGCTGAGTGACACATGCCATTGCTGGCAAGAATAGCAGGCACCTCTGCCAAAGCGGAAGTCCATTTCTCACCACCAAGCAACCCTGAGTTGCAAATAGGTAAATTCTGAACAGAAGAGCTCAGACCATGGGATGCTACTCTACTAAATCCAGTCACCGTTTGCTTATCTTCAGTTCCAAGTGCTGGAAAATCCTTTTCAAAAGCAGTCTTCTGGGTTCCCCTGATATTACTACTCCCAAAACCTTTATCTTGAATAGCACTAGTTTTCAAGTTCTCTACTCTGGGACGCAAAACGTCACCAGACTTTCTTGAAACCGATGATTGAGAAAGACACAAGGTACTCTTCTCAACTCTGCTTGTTATTATACTTCCCACTGGATCAGAATGATCACTATAGATGTCTCCAATTAGAGATTTTTCTTTTTCTCTTTCTTGGGTTTTGTCACGGTGACTCCTTGTAAAACTGCTGTATGGATGCTTCGAACCATTACTAATTGAATTGACCTTAGAATTGAAAGATGACTTCCTATCCAAAAACCGTGGGCTATCCTTATCAGCAATGCTCCTAGAAGATCTGTTTCGCAGGGTGTGCGAAGGGGAAGAAACATCTGTAATAAAATGACAAAAATTCATCACAATCTCAACATCGATGATTGTATGAAAAATGAGAAGGTGAATGGATAAGACAGGAAAAAAAATAGTACCTGAATTGTGGATAGAGGCACCACCAACAAAGCTTCCTGTGCATCTCAACCATTCAGGAGCTAAAGTGGGTTCACTTCTTTCCATCAATACTTAGCATGATCAAATTACCATAGAAGAAAACTCGACTTAATTCTATTCACATCCTTTCAATGCCTTGATTATACCTCGTCCAGAAATGTTTTGTTTCTTCTTAACCAATTCTATCCAAAAATGCTGTTTCCTGTCCTCAACGTGGTGTCAATAACCCCTAGAACACCATTTTTTCTCACCGCTTATGTAAATCAAAATGTCCAAATACAGTCCAATGCACTTTGCATTCGTCGCCACTCAAATTTGAAATTTCCTTTCTTCTATATTTCTTCAGAATCCTTTCATGAAAAACTACAGAATCACCCAAGAATATCAACTTCCAGATGGATAAAAGCAGAGTCTCTACTCAAGATCCTCCTCCCCGTCAAAATTTCAAGTCCCTCACGACAATAGAAACCCTAGAACCAACCACACCAACAGTGCAAAAGACAGTCCTTCTCTCACAAAATCAAACGTTTATAGACCAGTAAACAACTGACAACCATGGAAAAAAAGCGTGGCGGAGCACACAAATCCAACCCCTTTAACTCAAATTACCTAACAAAAGTAATGTTTTGCAAAACCTACTTTTCTACAGCCAAAAATTCAAATAAAATGCATATCCAATGTGAAAAGGGTTAACAGGGAAGAGAGAACTTAACTACATTAAAGTATAACCGAAAAAGGGATCCAAAACCGCAAACCGCTTCAATAACCGCCACACTAATTTATAGGTAAATAGGAATAAATTATACGGCACTAATGCAATTCCGGAGAAAGCTTATATTAATTAATATACGCGAGAAATTGTGGATGTTTAATGTGAGATGTTAGAGAAAATGTAGTCTCTACAGCGAGAAAGTGGTGTTTGAGAGAAATCTGTGTATGAAGATTCAGAATGGGTATTGCCAAAATTGCGTAATATGTGAAAATTAGAATAAATATAAAACCAGAGGAACAAGGGATGAAGGGAGGAGTTATTGAAGGAATTTTTTGTGTGAAAATTGAAAATGATATGATGTTTATGCATATATATATATACTAGGTTTAAGCAACGTGCAATGCACGTTTACTTAGTTATATATAATTTTTTTGGTTCATTAAATAATTAATGATGTAATGTTTATGTAATTAATAAATAATTACACATTGTGATATATTAATTTTAATTTGAATAGTGTTAAATTCTAAATTAAAATATTTAAGTTTGTGTTTCGTACTATTATATTATATTAAATTTTGTATTTAATCATGAACTTTTTATACATAATAAAATAATAGATAATATTATAATACAAAACTAAATAAATAAATATTTTTTCTTCATTGAGTTCAATGTACCTTACCAAATAAACTATTAGCATTTTTAAATTAATAATATTCACATTCATTTTGTTTTTTTAGTTTCATTTTTTCTTAGTGACTAAAATGTAGTAGTACAAAGTTTTTTGCATTTTCCATTCATTTATTAATAATGTTCTGAAAGGCGTAATGCATTGCGAGACGTCGATATTGAGAATCAAGAATCACAAGTTTAGGCATGTCAATACGAAGAATAAGCGTCACAATACGTTTCGTATTTTTAATATTATTTTAATTATTTTTAAGACATTAAATATATTTTTATTTTAAAAAATAATTTTCTTCTATATTATAAAAAAAATAGATTTTTTACTATATCATAAAATCATCTAATATTTAAAAATAATACTTACTAAACATTTAATATAATACTATAATATTGCTAAATAGTGTTAGAGAATTTTAATTTTTTTTATTAATTAAGGAACTAAATATGAGCATTAATCATAGGATTTATACGAAAAGTTTGCGGATTTGATAATTCCGATATCTAAAAATGGAGATGAAGGATTTTGATTCACAATCGAGAATGATTTCGACGTGAAGTTTGTGGGAATTCAACTGGGGTCGAACCGAATGCAATAAATACATAAAAATAATTTAAAGTAAATCTATCTTTACTAATTAGATTCATTATATATCCTACAATTAGTCCCAACACTAAAAATTAAAAATAAATATGTTAAAATAGTTTACTTTGTTAAATTAAAATATTTTAAACTTATAGAAAATAATATCTAACATTAATATATTAATAATCAAGTGCAATTTAAATTAAATTTGAAAATTAAATAAATGAAAGAATGAAAGTGAATATTACAATTTAATTAGTTGTAATTCAAAATCAAATTAGTCAATTAGACATACATTTTAAAATGATTTTGATGAGCATTTTAACATTTTTTTTGTCACTATCCCACATTGGAAATTTATAAAACTATTGGAGTTAAGAGCACATATAAAACGCACAATCCCACATCGGAAGTTTATGAAACCTTTGGAGAGAAGTGTATCTATAAAATGAGCATGACATCCAATACATCTACATGGGTTTTAGAATTGTAAATTTTGAAGCCCAATTATGGAGTTAAATGATTTTTAAATTAAAAAAATTCCGTTAGTTTTTCCGTTAAATCAAGAAATTCCGTTAGTTTTTCCGTTAAAACAACAAAATTCCGTTAGATAGCCACTTTATATATATAAGAGATATAAAGATATATTTGTCATATCTTCTTATAATTTTCTTGTAAAACATAAAAAATACGATTTTTTTTTTTTTTTTTGAAAATTTGTTGAATTGCAAATTGGTATGTTCAAAGCTAGAAACTATTAGCCACTAAAACAATCACCGGTAAACCTATTAATCAAAACCTTAATCTTTCTTAGCCCACAGATTAACACTAACACCCACCAAAACTTAGCATTATCTTAGCAAAATTATTATAAACGATTCTTGTATTGTAGCCACGTGGGTGGCGTGAAGAAATGGAAGTGTAACATAGAATGTATCTAAGTTTGCAATTTCAGTATTACAGAGTACGGATTTGTTAAAGTTTAATGATTGTTCAGACCATATAATAATTGGCTCAGAACCCACCATGTTCCTCACATGCATGTTCTTGTTTTGAAGATTCCTTCATTGGACGGACTTATATGCACATGTAGGTTCACTCGAATCATAACACTTCATGACGACTCGTATGGGTACTGAATCATTTAGAGGACTCGAACACTGACGTGCACTAATTGATGCCTATTAGGCATTGAACCCACTACCAAAGTTAATTTTTTTTTTTTTTTGTTTATGACTCATCAAATTCTAACCAATCAAATCACGATACCTCAGACGTCGATGACCGTTGTTTCTCTTATCCATTTGGCATTGGAAGTATTGTGATAGGTATTACCAGATGTGTATATAGAACTATTGAATCATTCTAGAGAGATGAAAAAAATTGAACTAATGGATTCAATCCAAATTTGTCCTAGAAAGGTTTAACTTTATGTTGCATTTAGAGGTGGCAATAGGCCGAGCTGTATGCGCACGAGCTCGTGGCTCGATCTATCTTCCTCTTGGCTCGTTACCTGAGCTCAGTCCGTGAGCTCGTGGCTCGTGGGCCGAGCCGAGTTTCAGCTCGCGAGCTCCTCATTTTTTTTAAAATATAAACCTTTTTTTTTTAAAAAAAGGATAAAACCCTCCGCCTTAGACGAGGCTCGTTGGCTCGCCCACGAGCCGCTCTCCTGTAGTCATGTGGGTGAGCCAGCCTGCTCGGCTCATACTCAGGACGAGCCCGAGCTGCCCACGAGTCGACTTTTCATGAGCTGATGAGCCGCTTGACCCGGTTGCCACCACCAGTTACATTTGTAGGTTTAAGCCCTCATTTAACCCCATTATTCCCAATTAAATTATAATTCATTTTTCTCTCTACTTATTGATGATACATTTTTCAATAAAATAATATTATACGTAAAATTTAAAAAAAATCTTCTTTTTAACTACACATTCTTTAAAAAAATATTATTCCTCTCATCATGATGTGGAATAATAAAGGCTAGATGGACCCTAAGAGTCCTGCTCCATAAGAAAGTTCTGATAATTTTGTAGAAGCAAAAATAACGCATGCATTGTAACTTGGGTATTACTAATAAATCTGAAACCCTATTGGCAGTTTTAGTGGATAAGGGGCTTTGTCAAATAGGCTGCAAAGGCACACGATGACCACATGGCCTTGGAAGAAAACCATGATTTCTTCCCTGGGTTTGGGGGTGGGATGGGGCGGACCGGCGGAGGCGGCAATGTTGAATCCTTTTCAGAAGCTCTGTATATGTATGTGTGTAATTTGGGCCATCTTTTTTTTTTTTTTTTTTTCTGATCGTTCTATCCTTATCTTTCTACGGAAGAACATGCTCCTAATATCTTCCAATTTGAAGGGTCCCCATTAATAATACAAGAAAGAAAAAACATGTTCACAGGAAGAGAACCGCACCTGAAGGCTGAATGTCTCGTCCAAATGTGTATAAACTATAATTGCATTCAAATTTACCCGGGTGGCGAACCAGGGAGAAGACCGACACTTCTCAGAATTAGTCGGATGAATAAAAAAAAAAAAAAACGTGTTAAGTATAACACTACTCGATAAACTTGACCCTTTTTTAGTACTTTCTAATTCACCGTAAATATGTCTATAAAGATTGAAAATGTTACAAATGAGCAAACAATATAAAAAATCAAGCAGAATATATATTCGAGGAATCTGTGAGAAACAAAAACAAAGTGTACCACTTAGTATGTCTGAGAGACATTAAGCTAGAAATAAAAATAGTATATTGCAGAATTTTAAGGAAAAATAATTCACATGTCAGAGTTTTCATGTATTCTACAGTTGATTGATTGTACTTCTTCCAAAAAATGCCTCCATTTTGGGATTATGGACAAGTCTTTATTCATCATTTTCAAGCAATTTGTTTAGTCCTTATTTTCTTTAAATCACATCAATGTTTTAGCTTCACAGATATTTAGAGAACACCAGTTATGTATCTCCTGTCTGATCCTAGGACACATAGGATTCCTCACAAGGATAGTCTGGTTTGATAATGGTGGTAATGAGTTAAAATACTCTTCCCCACTTCCAGCCTATGAATAAGCTATCTCTTAACCGAGATCGATAGTATTTGACGGTACGATATTGAATACTGTTCAGTTGATGTAACCAAACATATGCCATTCTAGTTTATGTTAAAGTAACTTGTTACTGTCAATGAATATCTGTTTCTTTTTTCCTGGTTTTTTTTTTTTTTTTTTTTATATATTTTTAATGCAGATGCATTTCCAAGATACTTCTGTTAGATCTGTGTTAATTGCTGAGTTAATTGGAGTCAGAAGGTGGAACTGCTATTTTTTTTTAATTGTTTTCACGTGTATATCTAAGTAGAAAGTGGAAAATCGGTACACGAATGAGGTCCAAATGTGCCATCAGTGAACCTGTAACAATTATAAAGAATTATCAAGAAACAAGGATTACTTGTTAAGGAGGGTCAACACAAGTTTTTACCGGTGTTTTTTGAGCCCCCATTTTTTAATAACTCATTTTTAACTGCACAATCTATTCAACACAATAATTTTACTTGTAAACCCAAAATTTTTTCCTACTTTTTAATTATACATTTTCCAAAAAACTAACAATTACAAAATCTATTGTTTTATTTATTTTTAAAAAAATGGGGCTAGAATAAGCACTTGGCAACTTAAGTGGGGTTTCATGTCCCCCAAGTCCCTACATACCAAAAAGGCCAGCCCAGATCTATACAATGCATGTGATCCACGAAACAGAGACTTTTACAATGGGCCAACTCTTCCCGTGGAGCCACGTCAACTAAATTTAGAGTCGTTTGGCAGGGCTTGTGCTTCTTGTTAAGAACTTCTAGAAGAAATTAAAGTAGGCTAGCTTATTTTAAAAGCTCTTATAGGGTTGAGCCAACATCCGACGAGCCTCGAGTTTTCTTCCTTAGATTGGGTGTCCGCTCGACAACCGCTCTAGATATGCCATTGGTCAGATAAAGTACTTCTAAAAAATTATTCAAATATACTCAAAAACAACTTCTTAATATTAGAAACAATTTTTCATTTGAACGGGCCGTTGGTACCTCAAAACATGATTGCCTGTTTGAGTGCATCAGTACAAGGCCAATAAATCCCTACCAGGGGCGGACGCAGGAGTTTAACATTGGGGGGGCACAATCGAACTTGCAAAGAAGTTGGGAGAAATTTTACAATCGAAAATTTACGTCCAAAAAAATCATACCACATATAATTTTACATCCGAAAATTTGTATGGGATATCACTTTTTTGGATGTAAAATTTCGAAAATTTATGAAAATTTTCTAATAAAATGATGAAAATTACGTTGACAAATTTGTATCGTAAAAATAATAATTGGTAGATTCGATATAATGAAATAATTGGATTTTTTTAAAATGCGAGTTATACGTCTTTTTAAAGACTCACGTTTAACGCATTTTAACTATTTTCGATATATGTTTGAGCTATTTGATATGCCCATAATGTAGTTCTTAAAATAAATTTCGAAATGATATAAGTAATTTTTAGATTCGATTAGCTTACGATCGTCAGATAATTTTTAAAATTAGTATATTATTGGAATTCAAATTTATTTTGATTGTTCATGTTTAGTGGAGATTAAAATCAAATTTTTAGTAAATTTTGATAAAAATTAAACAGTTATGAATTCCATGAAATACGTTATTAAAATTAATTGTTAACTTTAATTTAGATTAAAATTAAAATTTCAATCGATAACAAGCATGATTTTTAAATAAATAAAAAATCTCAAAAGTTGGGGGGGCACCTGCCCCCCCAGGACCCCCCTTGGGTCCGCCCATGATCCCTACCCTTTATGATCCACTCATTTTCAATTGGACGGCCATAATGCAATAGTTCAAAGATATTTCCAAAGGTTCTTTAGAGTGTATCCTTACCTGATATTATCCAAGATTGTCACATGTTGATCATTGAGCTTAAGGATTGAGGATGACCATGAACGAAATCTTCGGTACCTGAAGTAAAGGCTTCGAGGTATGTCCCTATTGCACCTCCGATGCTTAAGTTAGGAAAAGAGAAAAATATAAGCGTAAGACTATAAATTAAATGTAAAACATACCTGAATAATAAATTGTGTCATGTATTTATAGAGTAGGTGGTACACTCCTAGTAAGGTTAGATTATCGGATATCTTATCCTTTTTTAGAGTCTTAAAATGTGTTAAAATTCTTTTAGGATATGAAAAAAAAAGTTCTAGTTGGATTCAACCTTATCGAAGTTGGATAAGTTTGAAGATGGAAATAGAGTCCTACTAAAATATGTTTTTTAAGTTACAGAAAAGGATAGAGGTAAAAATTCGAGGTGACATGGAATCGTCATGTGCGGCAATTAAGCCCGAGGAGGACATTTTAGGAAGACTCCCTAGATGACCGGAAACAACATCATGCATTGTTGTTCAGGGTTGATCGAAAAATGATCATATCATTGGCCATTGTGTATCCATGTTCGGGACTGGAGAATGTTGTTTAGAATGCTCGAAGTTCGAAGATGATATACAGATTGCTCGAGTTGAGTGTTGACAGCTTGAGGCCGAGTGAAGGATGTGTTGATAGAACCCCGAGCACATAGATCTAGGAAAGAAAGCTTCGGGCTTATAAGATCGATCCATTTACTTGATGATTTTTACGACTACTTTTTTGCTTGAATGTATGAAGTATTTTCAAGGATGCTTGCATGAGGCAAGGCTTTGAGTGCTTGCTCGTGGGCCAGGCTTTGAGGGCTTGTGCGTGGGCAAGACTTTGAGGTGCTTGCGCGTGGGCAAGGCTTTGAGGTTCTTGCTTGTGGCAAGGCTTTGAGTGTTTGCGCTTGGGCTACGCTTTGAGGAGCTTGCTCATGTGCAAGACTTTGAGGTGTTTGCTTGTGGCAAGACTTTGAGTGCTTGCACGTGGACAAGGCTTTTGAGGTGCTTGCTCCTGGGCTAGGATTTGAGGTGATTGCTTGTTGCAAGGCTTTGAATGCTTGCGCTTGGGCGAGGCTTTGAGGTGCTTGCTCGTGGGCGAGGTGCTTGCTTGTGGCAAGCAAGACTTTGAGTGCTTGAGCGTGGACAAGACCTTGAGGTGCTTGTTCGTGACAAGACTTTGAGTGCTTGCGCGTGGGCAATGTTTGAGGTGCTTGCTTGTGGGCAAAGCTTTGAGTACTTGCGTGGGGGAAAAGCTTTAGCTTCTAATAATAAGAAATCCACAAGGTAGGGCTCGCCTTCAATAATGAGAAAACAACGGGATAATGCTTGCTTTCGATAATAAGAAAAACCACAGGTTAAAGCTCGCCTTCGATAATGAGAAAATCACGAGCTAAGAGTCTTCGATAATCAGAAAATCGAGAGTTAAGGCTTGCCTTCAATAATAAGAAAATAATGAATAAGGGCTTGCCTTCATTAATAAGAAAACCATGTGTTAAAGCTCGCCTTCATCCAATACTATGATAAGCAGCTATTAGCATATCAGTATGAATTATAATAGCACATTGTCCACATTTTTCACAATTCATTGCACTAGATAACTTAATGAGTCCGTTAGAATGTAAATAAAAGAATTTGACAACCTTGAAGATCTTGCTTGACATTATGTCCCCACAATATTGGAATTCAGCAGGTAGTAAATAGAAATTGAAAATTGATGTGTGCAGCCCCAAGTCACTTTGAATGGAAATTATTAAAATAGCTTGAGCATCAATGTAGTGCCAAATCTTTCCAGGATCATCATCCTTCTTGATATAGTAGTGCCTGGCATGTAGTCATTGCAACTATGTATACATGGTAATGTGGAAGAAGAACAGATCGACTTGGCCCAAAAAGAATTAAGGGGAACAATTGTCCATAAATTGAAGTACACAAGTTGGGAAATTATGGCCCAAATGAGAATCTATGACCCATTGGTCATCATTTTTTCTAATTGAAAGAGATGTCACAAGCTAGATAAACAGAAGCCGAAGGAATATGCCAAATGAACATCACTATAGACACTAGAAAGTATATGAAATTGTGATGAGCCCAAAAATGCTTAAATCAAAAGAAAAAAAATATGGGCTCGACTTTAAATAAACATTTATGTGGTAATTACACCAAACCAGAATTTTTTGTCACATTTTTAAAAATCAAATTTTAACGTTTTTTAATAAAAAATCAGGTTTTAATTTCACAATTAATATTAATAATGATATTAAAAAATTAAATTAACATATATACCCACCTTATCTACCCCACCAAATTCATTTTAAATACAAAACCTAGATGAACTCTCTCACAATTTCTCTCCACTCTCTTGTCGTCGCCTCCATTGCCAGCCGCCAAACGTCGATCTCTTCTCCTCCCCTTCGCTTCCTTCCCCTTCCCCTTCCCCTCTACGATTTTGCAACAGCGTGACGCCGCTGCTGGGGAATCGCAACAGCAGCGCTCCCTTCTCCCTCCCTCCCTTCCTTCCTCTGTTGCGATTTCGAAGCAGCTGCGAAATCGCAGCAGCAGCGCAACGTCGCTGCTGATTCCGTTCTCTTCTCCTTCTTCTTTATTTCTTTTTTTGTTGTTTTTGTTGGAACTTGGGATGATGAAGTTGTTGTGCTGATGGGTGTTGAAGAAATCTGATTTTGGGGCTGTGGTAACTGGTTGGCGACTGTGAGGGGTGATTAGTGGTGGAGGTGAGTTAGGCGTCGGTTGGCAGTGGAGGTGCTGTGGTGGTGGTGGATTCTAGCAGTGGAGGTGCAGTGGGTATGTGCTGTGGGTGGGGACTGTGGCTCGTGGATCTCTGTGTGTGTGTAATGGCATGTTAGTTTGCGTTCATTTTTGTTATTGTTGTGCCGGTGGTTGTGGTGGTGTTGCGGCAGGGTGACGAATTTGTTATTATTATTGCGGTGGTTGTGGTGGTGTTGTGACGGGGCGACGATGGTGGTGTTGGTGGTGTTATTGTTGGCAGGTGGTTTGGGGATTAGAGTCGGCGACGGATGGGACGAAGTGTTTGTAACCAACTATTTGGTCGATCTGTGACCTTTGACCAAGTATTGGTGATGTACTGAGATTGGGGGACGGGTGTTTGGGTGCATGTGACCAACTATATCGATCCGTGACCAAGTATTAGTGGTGCATTGGGATTGGGGGATGGGTGTTTGGGTATATGTGATCATCTATATGGCAACCGTGACCTTAAAATTCGTTACTATGTGACTGAAAATATAACCCGTGACCAACAAGTATGGAGTAATTTTTACAAATTAAAAATCCGTGACCTATAATTTTTGTGATCAGTGACCAATAAAGTTAATTGTGACCTTTAAATTTTTACATTTGTGACCTCAAAATAATATGTGACCAAAAATGAAATTTTTAACTATTTAATAAGATCTGTGACCAAATTGTATATAATCGTTACCTTAACAATTGTCGGAGCCGGAGTCGGAGCAGTCGCCAGAATTAAGCGACGGTAGAACGATCACCGGAGTAGTCGTCGGAATTAAGTGCGGTAGGAGAACAGTCGCCAGAGTAGTCGTCGGTCACCGGAGAGTCGCCGGAGTAGTGGGGGTGGGGTGTGTTAATTATATTATATTACAATAAATATTTAATTTAATATAATAATTGTTAAATATAATTAATTAATTAATGAAAAACCTGATTTTTGTAATTCTAAACTTTGGGGCCTGATTTTTGATTTTGAGATAGATAAAGCCTGAGTTGTGATTTTTTCCCAACATTTATCCAATCAACCGAATCCCACCAACTGCCCTTTATTTATTCAAGTGGCCCATTTTTACTCCACAATCAGATGACTTCAAAAAATAACATATTTTGAGTTGTCTTTTTATGAAAATAGAGTCACGAGAATATGGTATTGTAGTAGCGACATTGATTGATAGGAGAAAATCGAGAAACAAGCATCTTTTGTCCAATGTGCAAAGGTGGGGATTGGAAAAGGACTATAGTAAGTTTGCATAGGTTGCCGAAGACTTAAACGGCATTGCAATGCTCTCGACGGAGTTTTTCGAAGGCTAAAGTATACATTGGTTACCTCTACTGTGGTCATCGGATGTGAGGAATGAGAAGAGATCCGATTGGATCTCGACGGAGTTTTGCCGAACACTTTGTTGTGCAACAATATTCAATTGGAACAGATTATAAAAGCTTCTCTCCATGTTTCTATTTCTTCCACTGCCTTGCTGGCGGGTTCTTGGGTTTGTCACGAATTTCATTAATTCTTCCTCTCATTTTGATTTGCCATAGACTCCAAAGATTTATGGATCTCATCATTTAGAATGGAGGAAAGTAGAAAGGTTGCCTCTAATTTCTTTCTTTGCTTTTTGTGCTATTTTTCCTTTTCAATAGACATTAGAGAAGTTGAAATATTGCTTAAGCTGTCCCCAAAATATCATAAGCATTCTTTAGCCATTTTCCTAGACTCCTTTTCCAGTTAGAAACCAGAAAATTCATAGGAAGTATTTCTCGTCATCTTCAATTTGAGACTGCAAGTGACGCGATTTTTTCACTTTTCCAGCTACACATCACTTCTCCTTCCGTGGAAAGTTTCTCTTCTTTCTTGGTGGTTGATGCCTTTGATTTCTTGGTAGAATGAACTCTTATTTGGAGAATAATATTTTTTTGACGGCCTTTTGTTCTCATGGTTTACGTGTCGTTTCCTACAGACGATGCCAACGATATTACCAAAAATTGTCACATGTTGATCATTGAGCTTAATAATTGAGGATGAGCATGAACGAAATCTTCGGTACCGAAACGAAGGTTTCGATGTATGTTCTCGTTGCCCATCTGATACTTAAGTTAGCGAAAGGGAAAAATATAAACGTAAGACTATAAATTAAATGTAAAACATACCTGAATAATGAATTGTGGTCATGTATTTATAGAGTAGGAGGTACACTCCTAGTAAGGTTAGATTATCGAACATCTTATCCTTTTTGGAGTCTTAAAATGTGTTAGAATTCTTTTAGAATATAAAAAACAAGTTCTAGTGGGATTCAACCTTATCGGAGTTAGATAAGTTTAAAGATGGAAGTAGAGTTTACTAAAGTATGTCTTTTAAGTTAGAGAAATGGATAAAGGTAAAAATTCGAGGTGATGTGGAATTGTCACACGCAGCAATTAAGCCCGATGAGGACATTTTAGGAAAACTCCCGAGATGACCGAAAACAACATCAGGCATTGTTGTTTAGGGTTGATAAAAAAATGACCATATCAAATAGACCTTGGGAAGCTATCTCTAGGGGTGGGCGTGGGTTATGTCGGGTCAATTTTTGCCCCAACCCAACATTATCGGTTTGTTTGGAATCCAACCCAACCTATGTAAATGTTGAAACTCAATCCAACACAAACTAATTATGTGTCGGTCGGATTGGGTTGGTCGGGTAGGAACAACTTGTCACACAAAGTTGTGAACACTCCCCAAAGTAATCTTTTTATAGGATCCCGTTGGAAAAATAGCACCTTTTGTTATCTTTTCTGGTCTCCTTCCGACAACTCTTCCCAATGCCTCCAACTCCTTTCCCTCATCCCTTACTGTCACAAAAGGAAACCCCCAATAATAATAGTAGCTAAAAAGTCCCAAGTGCCCTATGCTTCCAACAGGTACCAGACTCTTATGCAGCTTCACAGGCACAAAAATTGACATATCATTGGTACATTTCCAGCTGCTTCAATGTGTGGCTTACAAGGACAAAACCAAGAAGAGAGATTCACCCCCATCCCTCTTTGCCTTTCAATAGATTAAAGTTTTGGGAGGAACCGTCAACTTTATAGCATAAGAACTATTAAGATAAAAAACACTTGTCTAGCTAGGTAATGATCTCAACAATACCTTTAGATCAATCTGCTTGCCCACAAACAACTCCACCCTTCCCAAAAAGGAAAAAAAAAATTGAAATAAACATTGAGGGAAATAAATTTTCTAAATTTAAAAACAAAAAAAAATCGAATAAAGTAATATAGAATGCATATAATTACCATAGTCATTGTGCGAAAAAAATCTTTTAACGGGACTTGCTCAACAACAAGTCCTAACAACCATACTGTTTTGTCCATCGAGGAGAGACGGAGACGGGGAGAAATGGGAAATTGAAGTAGGGGTATATATATATATATTTTAATTGGCGGGTTGGGTTGGATTGGGTGGTTATTGTCGGGTTGGATGGGTTAACCCATAATCCGACCCAACCTGACCCGCTTAGAATTGTCAAAAACCCAACCTATCAAGAAATTGGAAAAAAAAACCGACCCAACCCGGTCTGGTTGGTTCGGTTCAGTATGGTTCATCGGGTTCGGTTGATTTTTTCCCACCCCTAGCTATCTATAGTCCAAAGGTAGCCAATCCATTCAATGAGATGTGTGGCCACAAATTCACAATGGAAGCCTATTGTTTCAGGGCTGGTCCTAAAAGTTACTAAAGGCACATTCAAGTCAACTTCCGACTGCAAGTATTCAGCATCTTCTTCTCCTGGCTTATCTTTCCCAGTACTTTGTTTGCATGTTGTACATTTTTTTTTTCAGTTGGCCCTGGCTTATCACAGACATCAATAATGAGAAAGAACGGGAACTTCTAAAGATATATTATGCTGTAAAATCGACAAAACTACCTATTACGAGTTCATAAATGCCACTAACAACACTACCAACAATAGCACAAAAACAATATAATTTGTTACAAAGAACGCAAATTGAGACATCTTGCAAGAATTGAAGATCCAACTATTTCTATCATTTGTATAGGTTAAAAATTCATTGAAATTGGATTTTAATTTGGAATCAACTACGTCAACATTTCCTTCAGACTAATTTAATGAGATGATAAAGTGCAAGGGGATAACGAGCATTGATGCAATATATATTGCAAAAACATCTCACTTCATTGGAGAAAGAACTCTTGGAAACACAGTTTCGATTTACCTGAATCTTGGTAGGAGCAGCTACGAGAGTTAATCTTCGTCATCAGAAGGTAGAGTTCAGGTTTCAAAAGTTCCAACATATTTTTCTCAGGTTGCAGAGTCCTAGACATAATAAGTACTATCAAGATTGTCACGCTGTAGCTAAGACTTCAAAATATTCCACTATTGGCACCTATAAATTCTGTGAAAAAGAGGACATGGAGCACCAAGATATGATACATCGGTTTGTAGGATCCAGAATTTATAATCTAATAAAAGTTTTGCCAAACATGCAATTAATTAGGCTGCAGAGTTTTTACCCTGACATCTAGATTTTAAGAATGTAATAATTTTTTGTCATTTATTACTGTCGAGTTCAAATTCTCAAAGAAACTTAATCTACTTTATATCACCAATGTACTTTGCAAGAGAAGCTTGACACTATAAATCTTAGGCGTGTAAATCTAAAATGTACAAATGTGTCTGAATCTATAAATTTAAAAATCACAGGCTAATATCAAAAAGTTAGTATTTGATAAGTGTATTTTATATACTTATTAGAAACCTGAATTATCGATATTTGGATATTCTTTTGACAAAATATATACTAAATTGTTGTGTTTTATGTTATATAGGTTAAACCTAATGGTTGAACGAGGAATTGGAAGAAACAAAAGAAAATCAAGGAAAATGGCGAAGTCCAAACTTTGAGAACCAACTTTCAAATATTCAATAGTAAATTCGGACCTCAAGATGATACTTTGAAGATTGCTAGGAGACAATTGGATTGAACTAGAACTCAAAAAAGAATGAAATATGATCAAAATCAATTTTCAATCGCACAAGTTATATTCCGAATTTTTAGTTGAAGATTGAGATCCATTTTTGGCATAGTAAACGTCTGAATTGGAGATACTCTATTTCTACCTTTGAGTTATCTTTCTAACACACTTTGAATCGTCTCAATTGGATATCGGACGGTTGTGCAGAGACCAAAAAAATAAAATAAAAAATTCCGCTCGCGAATACAACTTCTTTTATTGGATTGGAACTCTTTTGGAAACCAATTTGGATGTGATTTTCAACAAATTTTCTACTCTTACAAATAGCTAACAAAAGAATACATATTAGAGACCTCTCATATACATCTCATACTCCAATACTCATCAATTATTACCATCAAATAGGGAAAATTCATAGTTTTGTGAGAGAATTGAAGGGGCGTTGCAAGAATTCAATCAAGTGAAGATTCGAACTTAATTTTTGGGTAAGGAAGAGAAGGCGCAAGTGGAAACTCATCAAAAAACCATTGAAGAGATTCAAGATTTTAATATTCATCTTCATCTTCTCAAATTTTCAAAATTCAGGTTATGTCTTTTCATTTAAATATGATTTATTGTAATTTCGACATATTATGCTAGTTTTATACATTTCAAAGATGAGATGAATTCTTGTTATGGTACTTTTAAATTTTAATTAATTATTTTGATTTTAATTTGATTTGATTTTGTGAATGTATCGTTCTTTTCAATTGTTTGATCACCAATTGAATTGTTAGTAGATTTTATTGTAATCGGGAAAGAGATAACAGAGTTTGAGTACAATATAATAAACAGTGTAAGATTCGATAGATGATAGAGATAGAGATATACCTCTATGTTTTATATCTTTCTATATATAAAAAGTGGCTATGAAACAGAATTTCTTGGTTTAACGGAAAAACTAACGGAATTTCTTGTTTTAATGGAAAACCTATAACTTTAGGGTCCAACTTGAATTTATTTAAAACCTTACGGACTGAAACTTAAAATTTAACCATAATCCTTAAATTGCAGCCAATGACCTTAATATATCAAATTTACACAAAAGGTCCCCGCCTCCTCAACTCCCAAAAATCGAAAAAAAAAACCTTTAATCTTTCATGACTAAAAAATCGGGAACGGGGCCCAAAATCGTGCCAAATCATGTCCGATTTTTTATTATTTTCAAAATCGGTTAAAACCCGTCAAACCTGTCCCGATTTTCAATTTTTTTTTTGGTTTAAAAATTTTTAACTTCATAAATGGGCTTCAAAATTTATTTAGAATTCTAAGGCCCATGGAGAAATAATGGATGTCATGCTCATTTTATAGATGCACTTCTCTCCAAAAGTTTCATAAACTTCCAATGTGAGATTGTGTCTTTTATACATACTCTTAATTCTAATAGTTTTATAAACTTCCAATGTGGGATAGTGATATATAACCAAAAAATGTTAAAATACACATCAAAATCATTTTCAAATGTATGTTTGGCCAATTTGATTTTTAATAACAACTAATTAAATTGTAATATTCACCTTCAATCTTTCATTTATTTAATTTTCAAATTTAACTTAAATTACACTTGATTATTAATATATTAATGTTAGCTATCATTTTCTATAAGTTTAAATTATTTTAATTTAACAAAATAAACTATTTTAACGTATTGATTTTTAATTTTTAGTATTGAGACTAATGGTAGGATAATGAATCAAATTAGTAAAAATATATTTACTTTGAATTATTAATATGAAAATTTTTTAAAAAATATATTATTTTATTATTTTTGTATGTATTTATTGCATCTGATTCAACCCCGGTTGAACCTTTTGACCTTTGACCCTTCACATTTTTCGGGTTGATGACCGGGTCGATTTTCAAAACACTGGAAAAACCTTAATGGAAAAGCTCTCCCCCCTTTTCATGGCCGACACTCCCAAGAAACCGTAGTGGCTGGGGGTTGGGGGCAGCTGTGCTTGCCCATCATCTTAGTTGGATTAATCATGGACGCAATAATCATATTTTTCTCTCGCACAAGCAATATATGGAGACATTCAATTTAATCCATTCAAATCCAGCAATCAATTCATGAGAAATGCTGGACTTACAAGCTACTCTTTCACAAAAGCCTTACAGAAAATAAAAAAATAGCCCGGTTCGGGAGAAAAGAGATAGAAGCCGTTTCAAAATAGGGCAAAGAGGAAGGAAATAGCCTATTTCTCCCATTTCTCACTTGCAGTTCCCGCCCACCTCAGATTCCTTTATCTCGAGCACAATGTAATAGGTGAGCTTATTGGGAATGAAGATTACACCTCGCGATCCCACGTACCCTTTGTAGACTATAGTTCTATGGCAAGCTGTACCGACTTCATATGTGTATTTGGAGGTGAAAAATTAAGAGAGATGTACTTCTTCAATGTAAGTCAAGTGAAATAAATAATGATTGTAACTTTTTTGACATGTAGATACAAAAATAAGAATACGAAGCTAACTGAAGTTTGCCTGATAGATGTTAATGTCATTGGATATTCAAAATGTATTTTCATTTGGGGGCATCTTTTTCTTGTCAGTTGTTTTTAGAATATAGTATAATATTATTATGCATCATATGAACTTTGAGTTTTATGTTTGTGATTTTGGGTTGGAGACGACAGAGAGAAACACTTTATTTAATTATTTATCAATTATTTAAACATTACATCATTAATTATTTAATTAGCCAAAAAAATTACATCTTTATTAACAAATTAATTCTTAAACAAAACTATTAAATATAAACTAAGCAAACGTGCATCGCACGTTGCTTGCCCATAGTGGTTTCAATATGTGTTTAGTACTAGTTAATGCATTTATCATACTTGCATATTTCATCGAGACATATAAGAGTCACATGAGGGGAATATATTTGATCGCTATCGAGAGAGACTTTCAATTAAATTAGAAACATTGACCAATATGAATGATTTCAAATTGTCACTTTAATTATTACACTAAAAAATGAAATAAAATAGATTCGACATCCTATCAATGCATCTCACACATTTGAAAAACATATTTACTTACTTTCATTAGTTCAATTCGTAATTTAGGTATTAGTATAAAAAATCACAAAATTTGTTTGCTATTTGATTAAAGTTGCAATTAATCTTAACTCGGTCAAATACATAGTTTAAGTGGATTCGACACTCTATTCATCATTATATTACTCGATCATGATCCCGTGCACTTACAGGTTTTTAAAGGATCAAGTTTTTGGCACCGTTGCCAAGAAAAACAAACCCAATTTCCCTTCTTTACGTATGAAGTCAAACCCTCAAAATACACAAAATTCAAATTTTTTTTTTTGAAAATCCCACCACAAAATCTTCCATTTCCAAATAAAAACCAACAAATGAACCAAAAATAAAAAATAAAAAAATCTTCACGTCATAATTCCTAGCTCCCACCGCCAGATTTTCAAATAATGTACAACAAAAATAGTAACACAAGTACAAAAGGACAAAAATTGTTTAGCAAAAAAAAACCTCACACCTCGTGTTTTCATTAAATTTGCAAAAAGTTTAGTTCTTTGGACTCAGAAATTAGGAGCATCTTGGATTGTAATGCTTAGAGATAGATATAATTTGTGGGTAGCTCGAAAGGAAGAAACAGTGGGTTTGAATTACACTTTCTTACAGATCTAAAGACTCACGAATAATGGGCTTTGTGATGACCCAATAGGCTCGAAACAAGGATGAACAAAATATCAAATACAAAGAACCCTCACCATTTATTGATTCGTGGTAATTTGATAAAGAGGCTTCTTCAGCCATACAGATCCTGAAAATGCCATGAGGTTAGTTTTTTGCTCAAAACCCTTCATCTATGTCTCAACTATAAACTGGGAATGGCAAATAAAATGAGCTTCTCGACCTTGGAAGACTAAATCACCCAAAGTAACAATTGAACTGAGATTACTAACATGAATACCTGAAGCAAGAGACTCGGAAACACAATGTAAAAAAAAGGTTTGCTTCTTTCCAACTGAATTATGATTTGAGTTTTGAAAGTGATGTGTATGTTCCAAACTAACACCTAGAGGGGGGTTGAATAAGTATTTGTATGCGGAATTTAACTTTGTAAATTAATAACAACACTAAATTTAAATTATTAATGTTATCTAGATGAATTCACAAGCAATGCTATTCTATATTGAATTAACGCAATTAACATATTGCATGAAAGTACAGTACCACAAATTATTGACGGAGAAAATCCCTGGCGGGATAAAAACTCCGGGCCAAAGCCAGTAGAATCCACTATAAACGATAAAGACTTACAAATTGACTACACCTTAGTACTTTTTGATCTCCAAACTCCGGGCCCTCCTGGATTGCGTGCTCCCGACCTTCTGGAATCGTTTATCTCCTATTGATCACTTGAGAACTCATGTTTTCCTTCAACCGGAACTCTAATCATCTTCCTTCGACTTCAAAACTCCGATAGATTATGCAAAAGTTGGGTTTTGATGTTTTGATTATATGAATTTGATGTTTTCAGTGCTTTTGGTTGAATCAAGAGAGTTTGAATAATGTATAAGATGTGATAAAGGCACCCTCTCAGATAAACTAATATTCAACCTAGTGTTTTCACGAAATCAGGCTTGGTATTTATAGTATATAGGTCGTAGGGTAGTATAGGATATGTAGGATTATTGAGAAACATAAATTAGGGTTTCATGGTAACACCATCGCTCGAGTGAGAGCCTAGCGATGGTGCTCCGTTCGAGCGGATAGCGACAGGCTAGTGAAGGTGTTTCTATTTTGAACGCTCGAGCAACAACTTGGCGACAGGCTAGCAGAAATTCGGTAACTTTTTCTTCTTGTCCCATAACTGAACACAAGGACTCCCAAACCGTCTATACAACCTACCTATTTACTCTTTGACTTTTAAAACTCTTTTACAACTATATTTTTGTTTAAAGATTGCCAAAAACTATAAAACCTAACAAACTCCCCATTTGACATTCAGTGACAAAAACATATATTACAATAAAAACAATAAACTAAACTACCAAAAACCAATTGACTCAACTCAAGCTTGCCTTTTCTTTTCTTGTCAAACATGTTTCTTGAAATAACAATTCAAATACCAAGTGTAAAAGCACGTGAAACAGTAAAAGAAATAGAAGTCGTTGATATAGTTATCAATAAGCTCAAAATCATGCTAGCTAAATTAAGATGCAATATCAATGTTAATCAATACACCAAAAACAAACATCAATATCACTAAATTTCAAAACTTAATCCAGCTAAGCAAGAAACATAATCATCTAGATAAAAATATGCATCTACATCTCTACATACTCCTCCTTTTTCACAAATGACAAAGGACTACCTAAGAACTAATGAGTAGCAGCATCATCTCCATCGGTTCCCTCATCAGAATCACTATCATCATCCTAATGTCGCTTGATCCAACGTAATCCCCACTAAAGATAGCCTACTATACCTCGACGTGTAGCAAACTCTACTGTGTGGTGGTCAGTGGTGGCTTTCAGTTGTGTAATCTCTGCCATCATATGAGCATGCTGCTCGATCAATACAAACATATGTCCCATAAGTGCTACTGAACGATCAATGGGAATAGAAAAGGGTGGTGGAATAGGATCAGCAGATGGTAGTGGTGGAACAAAAATAGAAGACGAGGGAACGTCAGTTGTAGAAGTAGGAATGTCATATCAAGATGGATGAATATCAGATGGATCAACAGAAAAACGATCACCAATAGGATCAGATGGCACAATCAGATCCACCGGCTCATATGTCTTAGAAGAAGCATGAGATCTATTATGTGAAATAGTAGTATAGCTAATAGGTCGGAAACCCTACCAGTAGTTCCATCTGGAAAGCTAGCCCCAAGACCCGTTACGAGCTAATGAATTAGCTAGGAATATAGAAGACCAATCCTAATACCAGTCACACAAAAGGCACATAAAATTTGATAGCATATGAAAGTTGGAAGATCTACAGAGTCGCCATGTAAAAGGGCAAAAAGAAATATGGCCTTATCCATAGGTAAAGAAGAGGTATGGAAAATTGGCTACAGATTTGTGCACACAATGTGTAACAAAATTTGTTGGTCAATTAAAAGGGATCCAGTACGAATCGCAGTCGGATCCCCTCCTAAAGAGTTGTTAAAAAGTATTGAATGGACAAGTGAATCCGTAGGGAGGGTCTCAACTGACAAATATGGGAATAATAGGTGGAAAACTCAGGGAGTGTTGATAATACTGGATATGATATCAGGACTGCTCTTAAGTGTCTTACCCCGAAGAAAAATCCTAAAACTCGACCAACTGATATCATGAATATTAGCATAGAACTTTTGGACAAGGAGGCTAGGCGGGGGAGTCAATAAGTAAAGGCTCCCATCTCCGCTAAGTGAAGATGGCAGCGAGATCTGAGGAAAGATCAGAAAAGATTACCTCACGCTCTACCCATACAAGGGACAAGAAAATTGCTTCCTAAAGACATCCTGAGAAGTAGATGAGATAAATCTAGACCTACTATAATCTTTTAAGCGTCATCTGTGACAAGTTTGCACTACAAACATATCAACAGATACAACTAAAGACACTATATATTGCGATGAAACGAGACAAATATGTCATACACGCTAAACGGCACAAAAATTACGCTCATACACCAACATCTAGACATACATGTCATGAACACGAAAACTGATGCAAAATTGCCTGCTGTTTGCAAAACAAAGCAAAATGGACCAATTCACACACAACGATGCAACATTGTCCACTACATGCAAAAATGATGCAAAATGATAGCTAGTGGACATAGGCAACTAACTAAGGGACATGAGACATGGACAAAGATTGTACAATGCATGGACGGAGGTGTCATGGTGCCTTGATGAAGGGGTAATGTGATGCCTTGACGTCGTGTAAACAGAGTGCAACCATGTGTGATATGGTGTCAACACTAAATTCAAGGCAAACTTCACTAAAAGTGCAATTGAAAGACCAAAATATATTCAAGTGTGTAAATGTGCAATGTCCATCAAATATGATGCCAAAAATCGACGAAGAACGTCAATGTGTCATTTTATGAAACGTGTGGCGTTCAATGACAACCGCTTAATTTCAACAAGCTTCCAACCAAGTAAAATTCACCACATTCAACACACCATCAATCCAACATCTAATCCTATCTCATCCTCCATCAAAAGAAAATCTAAATCAAAGAAAATCCAAAAAACAAAAAAATAATAAATTCAAAGAACCCTAATTGCGACATGTAGGAATAAACCGAGGTTCAAAACTACATGATTTCAGGTATTGGATTCTGTGTCAATTGGACCTATGTTGTCTAGCAGGATTATGTTCTAAGACACCATTGCCCTTGGATTCAGGATTAGCACCATTCCTAAGTTTGTTAGTGGCTGGGACAAAAATAGCTTTGGATGAATTAGTAGTATCATTATCAGTCCAAGTATATCCTAGACCTTGCATATTTCCAGCGGCTTGTTCATTAAATTTGTGCAGAGAGACTTAAAGAATTCACAAAAACAACCCAATCAATAGCCGACGAAAACCACCCAATCAGAACAACCAAAAACAACCACCACCAAAAACTGATAAAAAACTAGCAACCCAAGAAAATGTTACTAGAAAGTGGAGATACTACATACTAAACAATTGGAAATTGATAAAGAGGATTTGCCTTAACTAACTTTCCAAACATGTTTGGGTATGCTATTTTAGTTTTACTTTTAAGCTTCATCAAACACGCTCTTCTAATTAGGATGAACAAAATATCAAATACAAAGAACCCTCACCATTTTATTGATTCTTGGTAAATTGACACACAGACTTCTTCAGCCATATGGATCCCGAAAAAAGCATGAGGTTACTTTTGCTCAAAACACTTCGTCCATGTCTCCACAACACTTAAAATGAGCTTCTCAACTTTCAAACACTTAAGCATCCGAAGTAACAATTTAGCTCAGATTACTGACACGCACAGTGGAAGCAAGAGACCCAGAAACACATTGTAAAAAAGGTTCATTTTCTTAATTCCAGGAACATTTGCGATTTGCTTCATTCCAACAGAATTATGATTTGAGTTTCAGCAGGGCTTAAGTTGAACACAAACCTCTTAATGCATTTCCGTACTTAGGCGTTGATAAAACGTGGCAACAAGACACACGTCACCAGTAGTGTGTGCTTGGAAACAAATTCTTGCGCACTTTCCAGTAATTAAAAATCTAGAAGTACTAGGAAAGTACTTAAAATTTAATAAAAGTAGAAAAGGTATGTGAAAACTATTGGACACAGAAGAGAAAGAAAAACAAACCTTTTCATACAAGAAAGCCTGATGAAACGCAGATGACAGCTAGCAAAGCATACAAGTTCACTGACATCACGACAGCCGGCAACTATCATCATTTTGATCCATCTCATCAACTCGACCAGTTTGAGGAGCTAATTTTCTAGCCTTACGTTTAGCGACCATGCCTCAAGCTGGCATGAGTTGATGCCTTACACGACTCGATGAAAAAGATCATGGCAATTTTGCTTCAACTTGAAACCAGCACGACTCTTAAAATCGTAGATGGAATGTACCGCATTACAAATATCTGCCCTTTGTACTAAAACCATCTTTCATCACATAATTTTTAGTTTCCGTAACTGAACAACGTTATTCAGCGAAAGCACATCCGAATAAGTTAACCGGACAACAAAGTTCTCCATTTGGAAGCCAACCACTTCTATTCCACCGAATTCTTTGCACCCCAATTAAGGCTCCTCACATGCAATCTTCCTCTCTGTTGATTATCATCATCATTTCTTGCCATCCTAATGATGATGATCTCTTGATTTCACTAATTATAAAAATCAAAACCATGTGATCTTCCGAGAGACGGTCCACCTGCAAATTCAACCCTACGAGGAACGAAAAGGTTGTTGTAGATTGCCTGCGAGAAGCCTTAACAAGGTGCACAGAATTTGATGGAACGGCTTCTAAATTGAGAACTATGTTATCCTGGCTAACTCATTCAGGTGTTGTTTCCCTAAATGAAGTTGTCCAGTTATGGGAGCCAAAAATTATGTTATGAGAGATGGTTTGAATACAAGGGGCAGGATATTATGCAAGTGTCGTAATACTACACTTTTCATCTGTGAGTTTAAGAGTCATGCTGGTTCTGGGTTGAAGCAAAATTGCCTGGATCATTTCATGGAGACTCGTAAGACATTAACCTCATGCCAACTTGAGGCCTGGTCAGCTGAATACAATGCTAGAAAAGTAGCTACTCAAAACGGTCAGTTGATGAGATATATGAACAGAGTTTGAAGGAAAAGAGGTGGTATGCTTCGGAAATTTGAACTGTATTATCCTGTTTATTTGGTCTTGGGTTTTTTCTATAAATGAAATGAAAGGGCCCTTATTTTAGCCGATCCAATTCTTCCACTACCCGTTTCCTCTACGGAATACTCTTCAGCATTCGAATGGCGTTGATACAAGCGAGTCACTTTCATTTCAGACATCATTCTGGATTTTTTGAACCCTCCTACCACATCCAGAACAGCCTCCTTCCAGAGCTCTGTCGTTGCTGAAGCTTTGGAAACTCGTATAGTTATCTTGATGAGTCTCCGGTCCTCCAAGCAAGAAAATGCATTTCCAGATATGTTGGGAACTTCAAACAGAATATTAGCCTCATCATTTCCTGATGTTATTGGGCATTTAGCTGCAGGCCCACCATCTCTTGCATATGCCAAACTTCTCTTTGCTTCAACCACGATACCTTTTCTAAGTGAGCAAATTGTTGTGTCAAGGAACAATATCTTTACAAAAGGATCCCGATATCATAAATGAGTCATAGCAGAAGTAGTTTCTAAAATATAGCGTTTCTCTTCAACCTCTTTAAAATCTGTTTGATAAATTTTTTGATAACTCAATCATATCAATCCACTGATTATAATAATTTCTCTGCACAAGTTTAATGGCATCAGTCATCGAACTCTCACCACACATGGACCAAGCTCTGTGAAATTCACGTCTTGGTCTTCCTCCTGATGGCTTGTAAACATATTCTCAAATCCGATTATGTTTTCTTTTCCTCTTGCATCTGCCAATCACCCATCCTTCAGATCGAAGTAAGTGCTTAATGTGTTAGCAGGGAAGAGGATGAGGGACACTATTTATTTCCATCGGCATTGATAATTCATTGTCAACCTGTTTCGGGGAAGCAGGAGTCCCTCTGTCGAGGCTTGGCAGGTAGATGATTGCCCCCTGGTCTTCAACATTGATAGCAGGATCCATCACTAGAAGCTTGCATGCATGGCCTCTAGAGAAGCAGGCAAAGCAATTGCTATACATACAACCCAGTCCACAAGCTTCAGAACCATGGCCCATACTGACATGTCCCTTCAGTGGATATCACCAGTTGATTCAAGTAAAAGATGTGTTATGGCATTACAAGCAGTGTAAGAATATTCTTGAGACATACCACTAGTTCTTAGGTTGTGCATCTAAATTTACAAATGTAAGTGCCCCTGAATCTGCAAATTTAAATTACAGTCAAAAGGTCAAAAAATTAAGTATTCAATCTCAGCAATTCAAGCCAAAAGTAAAGGGAAATAAAACAGATAAACATCGAGCTACACAAAACTCCATTCGTCAGAATAAGTAATTTCCAAAAATTAGAGAAAAGAGCCAAAAAAAAAAAAAAAAAGAATAGAAACAAATAATTAAAAAGAGAAATATTGATAATAGAAAAAACTTACTTCCCATTTCATTCAAACTACAATAAAATTAGGTTCCTTCAGATCGGAAATTAGAATTTTGAATTGTAACGCCTAGAGATAGTAAGAATCCGTGGGACAGCTAAAAAGGAAGAAATGATTGGTTTTATCACCCTTTTTAACAGGTCCGAAAACTCACAAGTAAAGGGCTTTGTCATTACCGAATATGACTCAATACATGGAACATGTGGCAAGCATACACTACGACATTTGTATCCATTGAAATTTGGGCTGAATTTATTGTACATTCATCCAATTCAAAGGTTATTTATACACCTGCCCGGTTTTGGACCGAGGCGAGTGAGGCCCACACCTCAGGCCCAACATTAGAGGAGGCATCACTCCATTATGTATATATAAATATATATCTATATATATAAAGTGCCTATGAAACGGAAATTCTTGTTTTAACGGAAAATTTAACGGAATTTGTTGTTTTAACGGAAAATCTATTTTCACCGTTAGTTTTAATTTAAAATTTTTTAACTCCATTAATGGGCTTCAAAATTTACAATTCTAAGGCCCATGGAGAAGTATTGGATGTCATGCTCATTTTATAGATACACTTCTCTCCAAAGGTTTCATAAACTTCCAATGTGGGATTGTGCATTTTATATATGCTCTTAACTCCAATAGTTTTATAAACTTCCAATGTGGGATAGTGACAAAAAAAAATGTTAAAATGCTCATCAAAATCATTTTCAAATGTATGTCTAATTGACTAATTTGATTTTGAATTACAACTAATTAAATTGTAATATTCACTTTCATTCTTTCATTTATTTAATTTTCAAATTTAACTTAAATTGCACTTGATTATTAATATATTAATGTTAGATATTATTTTCTATAAGTTTAAAATATTTTAATTTAACAAAGTAAACTATTTTAACATATTTATTTTTAATTTTTAGTGTGGGACTAATTGTAAGATAATGAATCTAATTAGTAAAGATATATTTACTTTAAATTATTTTTATGTATTTATTGCACTCGGTTCGACCCCAATTGAATTCTCACGGACTTCAAGTCGGAATCATTCTCGATTGTGAACCAAAACTTTTCATCTTCATTTCCAAATATCGGAATTATCAAATCCGCAGACTTTTCGTATAAATCCTATGATTAATGCTCATGTTTAGTTCCTTAATTAATAAAAAAAATTAAAATTCTTCTAACACTAATTAACAATATTATAGTATTATATTAAATGTTTAGTAAGTATTATTTTTAAATATTAAATGATTTTATGATATAGTAAAAAATCTATTTTTTTATAATATATAAAAAACTGTTTTTTAAAATAAAAATATATTTAATGTCTTAAAAATAATTAAAATAATATTAAAAATACGAAACGCATTATGACGCTTATTCTTCGCATTGACATGCCTAAACTTGTGATTCTTGATTCTCGACATCGACGTCTCGCAACGCATAACGCCTTTAATAAATGAATGAGAAATGCAAAATGTTTTGTACTACTACATTTTAGTCACTAGGAAAAAATGAAACTAAAAAAACAAAATGGATGTGGAGATTATCAATTTAAAAATACTAATAATTTATTTGGTAAGGTACATTGAACTCAATGAAGAAAAAATATTTATTTATTTAGTTTTGTATTATAATGTTATCTATTATTTTATTATGTACAAAAGTTCATGATTAAGTGCAAAATTTAATATAATATAATAGTACGAAACACAAACTTATACATTTTAATTTAGAATTTAACACTATTCAAATTAAAATTAAGATATCACAATGTGTAATTATTTCTCAATTAGATAAACATTACATCATTAATTATTTAATGAACCAAAAAAATTATATATAAACTAAGCAAACGTGCATTGCACGTTGCTTATACCTAGTAAATATATATGTGTGTATATACTATATACATCTGCAAATCTAAATTAACTCTATTTGCAAAATCTAACTCATACAAACCATCTATTCATTATAACTATATGTGGAAATCTAACTCATACAAAACATCTATAAATTTAAATCTCCCCTTGCCTAGATATTCCACATGCGCAACTTGGATAATGATGTATAGAATTAGGGGTGGGCGTGGGTTGGGTTGGGTCGGTTTTTGCCCCAACCCAAACCCAACCCAACATTGTCGGTTTGTTAAAAATTCAACCCAACCCAACCCATGTAAATGTTGAAACCCAACCCAACCCAACCCAATTATGTGTCGGTCGGGTTGGGTTGGTCGGTTTGATAAAAATTTATTACACAAAAATTAAAATCATCCAATTTTTTGATGCAAAATAACATTAATATAACCGTTAGCCATCCAATGTTAATAAACTTGAAAAATAAAATAGTACAATCCAATGATATGTTCATTCGTAACTTTTACAAAAAAAAACACTATCTCATTTTCAAAAAAATTTATTCACAAAGACGAGTTTGACTATTTATTCACGAGACGGGTTTACTCAATATTGCACCCACAATTTGACGGCAATTATTTCTGAAAATATAGTTGTTGAATGAAAATTGATTTGAGTGATGACTTGAAAATAAAAAATTAAAATTTATCGATTCACGCTTCTCCTTTTTCAATTCAGTGTGCCAATATTAGATTACAGAATTCATTTCTAAGGTTCGTGAAATTTTATTTCTGAATTATTTTCTCTATTCGAATTCTTTTCGCTGGAGTAATTACACGGTTCATGTGAATTTTTGGTATCTTCTTAATATATTTTGTTTTGTCATGGAATTCAAGTAATTAACTTTCGTGTAGAGGGCATATTTTTGTTAGCTGTATATCAACTTTCTTGAGTTTGGGCCGTGGACAATTTTTTGCACTTGTGATTATATGTGTTTGTGTCGATTTTGGTATCTTAATTATGCTTTCCTTTTTCGTTTTTTTCATGGAATATGAGTAATTAACTTTTGTGTGGTGGGCATGTTGATATTAGCTGTATATCAACTTTTTTAAATTTAATCCATGAACTATTTTCCTTATCGACATTTTTTTATGTGTAATTATGTGGTGTTTAGGTCTACAATGATACCTTAATGATAATCTTTTTTCATGGAATACAAGAACTCTAAACTTTTGTGTCGTGGGCATGTGGATATTAGCTGTATATCAATTTTCTTGAGATTGGGTCTCTATCGATTTGGCATCTTAATTGTAGTTTATTTTTGTATTGCGATACAAGAAGTTAACTTTTGTGCAGTGATAATGTTGATATTATTAGTATTAACATTTTTTTCTATTCGAGTTCTTTTGTGTATATAATTATATAGTCGTGTCGATTTTGGTATCTTAATGATTGATTTTTTTTTATGTAGAGTTTTTTTTTTTTTTTTTTGTCGGGTTGCTAACCCGTGACCTAACCCAACACGACCTGATTACCCAACCCGCAACCCGCCCAAAAATTCCAAAAAAGACTGGTTTGGGTCGGGTTGGTCGGTTTTCTCGAGTTGGTTTGGGTTTTGCCCACCCCTATATAGAATGGTCTAAAAACTTAATTACCCCCATAGACCAGTACTCATATACTCAATAAAAGCCCAACAAAGCAAGAAGTCCACACAGAAACAACGTGTAACGCCCCAATTTCTACAAATCCTACATTGTTACTAAAACTTTTATTCAAGTAAATGCAAAATAGATAAAAAAAAAAAAAAAAAAATTCTGTTTTTAATAGTTAATATCAATCAAAACATGGAGTTTGTAGTTATTTGAAACGAAAAAAACTTAATACTTTTATATCTTCAAATCCTTTTGGCAACACACATCACCTTTATGCCTCATATCCAATATATTTGAAAGAAAACCTATAAATTTTTGTAATGGTGGGTATTTGACAATACTCAGTGAGATACATCCATCTTTCATATGTAATTAAATAAATCAATAAAATAGACCGTTGATATCACATTTTATTTGGAGTATTTCAGTGATCAAGTGAGGCACGCCTTACGTAGCTATTTTGAATTCTCGAAGGATTTCACATTTCGTTTCCTTTCGGATTCCCAGTGGAGTTCTCATTATAAATAACCCAAAAGAGTTTACGTTGCGTTAGGTTAAACTCGATGGTCCACCAACAATTCATGCATATTTCATTGAGAATATAAAAACATAAGGAAATGAACCACTTGCACATAAAGTTTCTTACATCGTTATTGAAAAGCTGTGAAGCTTGAAAAAAATCTTTAAAATTCTGCTCATTTAATTCACTAAAAATTTATGGACTATAAGTGTATGCACGTACAATTTTTACGGGTTTCGGGTTGAAAATTTATAATTTGATGTACGAAAGGGAGACATGAGAGATAAAAATATTAGCGTGTATGCTATTTTGTAAATAAATCTGACGAGTATGAAAGACGAAGTTGGTGTCGACATGGGGTATAAGTAGGCATAGTCTCCTAGTGAAAATGGAATTACTAATCTTTCATGCATTCTAATCAAAGTTATCCTGTAAATTGGTGATAAGCCTAAATATAATGAAATCGGATTTTTGCCAAGCATAATTAGATTAGGAGTTAAGCACTAAAGTTTAGATTAATTATAACTAATATTTAAATTAAATATACTGTAACATCAATTGCCGTAACCTGTTTTTTCAAATAGAACTAATTCCTTTAAAATTTCATATAATTATAACTTTCTTTCGTTGGCTCTAACTTGATCCAGTTTTATCTAAATTAACTTTTCTTGAGCCAAATATACATGATTAAATATGAGTTACCCAATGAGCACAATATTGATATGATAATTCTCACTTGTTCAAAAAATTAACTATTTGACCCAAATAAATTATTGTCGTCATAAACTTATTTTGAACTTAGTGTCTCAACATGTCGAACTCATAAATAAAAGGTGTCTAGGTCAAAATTACTAAATAACCTTATTTTATAAAATTTTGGGATGTTACACAACGTGCAAAAACATCACATACAAAAACAACACCTACGAAAGGGTTAGGAATCTTTGAACACTGTAGAAGCCCTAAATGCACGTCCACAATCAACCGAAAAGTAAGCCAAGAACATGTCTCTTCGTCTGTACCAGGAAATTTTCCAAGCAGCATTTTAGAGTTTGAAATTTGAAGAATTCAGAAAAACAACCCAATCAACAGCCGACAAAAAGCCACCCAATCAGAACAACCACAACCAAAAACTGATAAAAAAACTAGCAACCCAAGAAAATGTTACTAGAATTTTGAATTGTAACGCTTAGAGATAGTAAGAATCCATGAGACAGCTAAAAAGGAAGAAATGATTGGTTTTATCACCCTTTTTAACATGTCCAAAACTCACAAGTAAAGGGCTTTGTGATGACCGAATAGGACTCGATACATGGAACACGTGGCAAGCATACACTAAGACATTTGTATCCATTGAAATTTGGGCTGAATTCATTGTAAATTCATCCAATTTAAAGGTTATTTATACACCGGCCCAGTTTTGGACCAAAGCGAGTGAGGCCCACACCTCAGGCCCAACATTAGAGGAGGCCTCACTCAATTTTGTATATATAAATGTGTGTATATACTATATGAGTTATAATACAAGTATAGGGGCATTTTCACAGGCCCCTGCCAGGCGAGATACATGGGGAGGGGAGCCGATTTTTTGTTTTTTTAATACATTGGGGTGCCCCCCCCCCCCATATCCAGAAGTTCTTTTCTTATCATCGAAGGACCCAGCCCAATCAGTGTCAGTATAACCAATTAAATCCAAAGTTTCTGACCTCCTAAACCAGATTCCCATCTCTACATTCCCTTTGATGTATCTTAAGACTCTTTTTACAGCTTGGAAGTGTACTTCACTTGGCTCTTGTCTAAACTTGGAAAGCATAATTGCAACAAAAGTGATGTCTGGTCTTGTGATAGTTAAATACAATAAGCTTTCCACAAAACTTCTATAAACCTTTTCATCAGATTTCTTACTTCCATCTTCCTTCATCAGTTTTAAATTTTGCACCAATGGAGTACTCACTGGTTTACAGTTCTCCATGCTGAATTTCTTCGAAATTTCCTTAGCATATCTCCTTTGACAGACAAAAATTCTACCTTGTGTTTGATTTATTTCCATACTAAGAAAATACTGCATTTTTCCCTAATCTGTCATATCAAATGCCATCTTCATTTTAGCTTTCACTCAGTCAATTAAAGCTTGATTGCTGCCTGTTATTAGAAGATCATCAACATAGAAGGAAATTCTTCCTCCACTTGCTTTATATAAAGTGTTTGCTCATTAACACTTTTGATGAAGCCAAGGCAACCCAAGTATTCATAAATTCTACCGTACCAGGCTCTTGGAGCCTTTTTCAAGCCATACAAGGCCTTTCTCAACAAATACACTTTATCCTCTTCTCCAGCCACAAGGAAACCATCTGGTTGTTCAATAAAAATCTCTTCATTTAAATATCCATTTAAGAAGGCTGATTTAACATCCAATTGATGTATTTTCCAGCCTGTTTGAGCAGCAATGGCAAACAATAGTCTGATGGTTTCATACCTGGCCACAAGAGCAAATGTATTAGTGAAATCAATGCCATATTGCTGAGCATATCCTTTCACAACTAATCTGGCTTTCAGTTTATTGATTGAACCATCAGAATTCAGCTTAGTTTTATACACCCATTTAACTCCAATTACATTCCTATCCTTTATTCTATCAACCAACACCTAGGTTTCATTCTTTTCTATGATACCTGTGATGCGGACATCAACGGGATTTATTTTCATTATTATTATTGTTATTGTGTTTTGTCAGTCGAGACTTAATTTTATTGTTACTGGGCTTTATTATTTACGTTTTTTGTTATTGGACTTGTAGTAGTGGGTTAGCCCAAACCCGTTAGGTTTTCACTATTTATTGGATTTTTAGTTGTAATTTAGACAGTTGATGAATATGTTGAATTAAAGATTGGCTTGAAGCCGTGTTCTCCCCTTTTCTTCCCCCCTGCTTCTTCTTCTTCCTCTCGGCTTCTTCTCTCCCTCTTCTTAAGCTTCTTCCTACAATTCTAAGTCTACTATTGTCCTGCATCAAATTTGGTATCAAAGCTAAACCTGGTGTCCAATCGTCAATTTGCATCCAAACACTGCTCAGCCACAACCAGCTTTCCTCCTAAATGTCAGCCGCCAACATCCATGCAACCACATTCACCTAACGCAGCCCACCACCACCAACCACCACTACAACCGCCACCTGCCTACGCTGCCAAAAAAAAAAAACAACTAGAGTCAGACGCAACCACCCATCTCGATTTCCAGGTTCTACAATTGCTCACCTCAGTTTCACCCAAACCCGCCACTGCAAAACCTATAATCGTAGGCTAGCCAACACCCATCACCATCTGACCCGCCGCAAATCCTCTTAACGAACTCTAACTCCAATCGACAACCACACTTCAACCCAACACCCAGTCGGTCGCTACCGACTCTCTTCCACCCAACGTCGCCCTCCACCTTCGCCCACACAGCCCGTTGTCGCACCAACATCCAGACAACAACAAAAGCCAAAAAAGGAGGAGGGGGAAGAAGGGAAGAACAACAGTGAGGGAAGAGATGCCTAACGCCGCTTCTACTGCCACCTTGTTTTCGAGACTCGCCGCCCCACTTCTTTCCGCCGCCGGGTACTGTAGCCT
Source organism: Fraxinus excelsior (assembly GCA_019097785.1). Lineage (NCBI taxonomy): Eukaryota > Viridiplantae > Streptophyta > Magnoliopsida > Lamiales > Oleaceae > Fraxinus > Fraxinus excelsior. The sequence goes on along the minus strand of CM032625.1, from coordinate 42,828,090 downwards.
TCGTCGTCGGTTCACCAGTGAAAGTATAAATCGTAGAGACGAGCTTCGATGTGTTTGGTTAGGTTGACTTTTGTATTGGGCCTCCATTTTATTTGGGTTATTGTTTAGTTTTCCAGTTTTGGGCCCTGTTTAATTTAGTTTCTTTTGATTTGGTAATGGGCCTCAAATTGGACCTTCATCTTTCCTATTTTTGTAATTTATTTTTAATTTAAAAAAAGGAAAAAAATAAGAGTATTTTCTAACGTTAATTGCAGTGAATTTTGTGTTTTGACGGCCGTTCAAACTATTCAACTGTCGCCTTGCCACAGTAGCAGTGCCAAATGGAAAATCATGATTGGAGCATTGTTGGACTATTTTGAGTCTCATGAGGTAACAATTTTATTGTATTGAACATGTACTTTTATTTTAGTGTTTTGGCTTATCAATTCAAAAAAAATAATAGTAATAATAAATAAAAAATAAAAAAAAAATGTTATGGCATGAATACCAAACGCCAGGAGTCCAATTGTTAACAAATGGAAGCAAACTTCTTCAATTTTCATTACCTTTTAATGAACTCCTATTGTTACTTGAATATACTGAGTGTTTGTTTTCCCGAGTGGACCAAGTGCCTACTGTTTCCATGCTCACATCTATTAATACACTTAAAATAGCATTGATCTCAAATAAACTATTAAGACATCCTAATATTGCTATACAAGTAGCAGTTGTTTCTTGCCTTTGTGAAATAATTCGCATCACTGCACCCGATCCTCCTTTCTGTAATGAAATAATACAAGACATTTTCCCCTCGATTATATCCTCATTTGCATTTCTCACAAGCACATCCATCAATTTGTATGCTACGGCCATTAGGATACTAGAAACTATGACTAATGCGAAATATTGTCTTATTATGTTGGACCTAGATTGTGAACGTACGATAATTGACATGTTCCAACACTTTCTTATTGCTTTAAACAAAAATCATTTAAGGAATGTCTTCACCTCTATCGAGACTATCATGACCCTTACATTGGAAGAAAGTGACAATATTCCTCTAGATTTGATTACCCTTTTTTTTGGATAGTGTTCAAAATAAACACAGGGAGGATTCTCCTATCAAATTTAGTGTGGTGGAAAGACTTTTTGAAAATTGTGCCGACACGATCAAACCTCACTTGTCACGAGCTATAAAATCTTTAGGAGTTTGTTTAAATGATTGCACAGTTCTTTCCTCTATTGTCACAGAAGTCGAGAGTTGTACACATTGTGTTGTGTCCCTTATCATGCCCGCATCGGTAGCCGATACATGTAACGTTGACATAATTGGAAAACCTAAGGCAATACCATCAAAGTCAAGCATTTCAGATATCCTAGATCTCGTTCCTACTAGGTTATATGAATCTCATGTTGAATTTGTTTTATTTTTCCCTCAATTACATGAGACTCCATGGATTGCCACATTGTTTTCTAAGGCCATTACTCGATTGCACATTCTTCCTATCGACATTAGGATGTTGTCCACTAATTATCGACATGCTTTGTTAATTAATCATCTTTTTGACAATGTTCCTAAATTTTATGCCAAATTAAGAGGTCAAATCAATTTTAATCATGAAACTTTTGAACTTACTTTTGAGGCGCAATATATGTTGGAGTGCCCTATTGCAAATTACTATATGTTATTGCGCGTTTCTCTTATCTGTTTTCCTAAAAACGTGAAGAAAAAGTTTTTTGATCATTCACTTAATGATTTTCGATTTGACTCGCCATCTCACTTAAATGAAATTTATATGTTCGATACAGAAAAACTGTTTACTAATCGAGGCCCATTCGAGACTTCGTTGTTGCGATCATTTTTCTCTACAGGCCAGCCTGCGATGCTAACTCCTCATGCTCCTCATTATGCGCAATCAAATGAACTTGTTGAAGATGAGTTGCATGAATGTTTATTCTTTGGAGTTTAGTATCAGTACTTGATTAGATGGAGAGATCGTCCCCCTTGACATGATCATATTATTGGGAATAAGCTGCAATTTTCGTTATGATCAAGCATAGAGTTTCGATATTTGGTTCTTATGAAAGATCGTCCCCCGTGGTAGAAGTTTATCCACTCGATAGGGCGAGTTTTCTCCCACCCCGAGAGAGTTGATGCGGACATCATCGGGATTTATTTTCATTATTATTATTGTTATTGTGTTTTTTCAGTCGAGACTTAATTTTATTGTTACTGGGCTTTATTATTTACGTTTTCTGTTATTGGGCTTGTAGTAGTGGGTTAGCCCAAACCCGTTAGGTTTTCACTATTTATTGGATTTTTAGTTGTAATTTAGACAGTTGATGAATATGTTGAATTAAAGATTGGCTTGAAGCCGTGTTCTCCCCCTTTCTTCCCCCTGCTTCTTCTTCTTCCTCTCGGCTTCTTCTCTCCCTCTTCTTAGGCTTCTTCCTACAATTCCAAGTCTACTATTGTCCTGCATCAACTTGGCTCCTCCTTCATTACAGCTAACCAACCCCGTGAATTTACTGCTTCATTGAAGTTTGAAGGCTCCAATACGGCTGAATTACATCTGGCATATACATCAGCAAGTAGCCTGGTTCTCAGCACTGCATTTTCTGAATCAGAATCACTATTTGGTTCTGGTTCATCTTCACTGATAATACCTCCATTTTCTTGTGGAACCAACCTTGGAATTTGCAATTTATTCAATGTACTTGCTTCCCAATCCCATGAAGACTCTTCATCCACCTTAATATCCCTGTTGGACATCATCCTTTTGGTTTGAGGATTGTAGACTCTATACCCTTTGGCATTATCACAATAACCAACCAAAATACCAAGTTCTGCCTTTTGACTCAGTTTATATCTTTTGACATCAAGTATATGAGTGTAACATATGTTCCCAAACACTTTCAAGTGTGAGACATTTGGCTTAACTCCATACCATGCTTCAAAATGAGTTAATTTGCCTAAGGATTTTGTAGGTAACCTGTTGAGAAGATAAGTTGATGTATTCACAGCTTCAACCCAAAAATCCTTTGGAACATTCTTCTCAATCATTAGACACATGGCCATCTCCATCACAGTCCTATTCTTCCTCTCACAAACTCCATTTTGCTGAGGTGAATATGGTACTTTCAACCAATGTTTGATCCCAACATCACAAAATGTGTCAAACTGATCACATTTATATTCAGTTCCATTATCTGTTCAAATGACTTTAATCTTGCAGTTGCTCTCATTTTACACCAGACTTTTAAACCTTTGAAATACACCAGCTACTTCAGACTTCAATTTCAGAAAATACACCAATCACATCCTTGTCAAATCATCAATAAAGAGCACCAAGTACCTACTTCCATTTAGAGTACATGTTCTCATTGGACCACATACCTCAGAATAGATTAATTCCAGCTTTTTTTTATTGCTCTTCTTGACTAGTTTTTAGGAAACGACGGTCTTGTTTGCTTTCCAAGTTGACAAACATCACACACACATCCATCATCACATATGTTTGACAAATTTTCAACAAGTTCCAGCTTGTTTAATTGCTTGAGTGAGGTAAAATTTGCATGTCCAAAACGTTTATGCCAAAATGAATATTCCACAACAGTGCTAGAAAATGCATGTGAGGTCATACTTTTCCATTCTAAAGGAAAACTTCTTTGTTTCATTTCAATTATCATTAATTCATTTCCATTTCCACCCAATATAGTGCAGCCACCATCTTTAAATATCAATGTGTAATTTTTCTCAATCAATTGGCCTATATTTACTAAGTTCTGGTCTATGTTTGGTACATAAAGAACATCATAAATGTGTTTAATACGTGTTTGAGTTTGCACAGTAATCACACCAATTCCTTCCACTTCCACATAATCACCATTGCCATCTTTCACTTTTGATTTGTATGTGCTGTTTAATTCAACAAAGATGCTGGAATCTGAAGCCATATGATGTGTGCATCCACTATCGAGCAGCCAAGTTCCAACACTACTATTCATTTTGTAATTTGCAACTGTGAACAAGTGCTCCTTTTGCTGATCTTGTTGCTGATTTTCAGCAACCTGAGCTTGTTGCAGTGTTTGCTTCTCCCTCTTGTTTTTGCAGACCTTTTGAACATGCCCAAATTGCTTACATGCTCTACATTGGACTCCTGGTCTATACCAGCACCATTTTGGAGGATGACCGGTTTTCTTGAAATGAGGACAAGGTGGATAACCATCACTTTTACCAGCATTTTTGTTGTCTTCAACCTTCTTCTTCTCATGCTGATGCTTCTTCACTCCATAGCTTGTTTGAGCTTTATATTTTCCCTTGACAAACAAAGCTCTTTCAACTTGTTCTTCCTGCCTAATCAGCCTCCTCTGCTCAGTAACTGTAGGGCATTGATTAATTCAGACAAGGTTATAGTAGACAGATATCTAGAGTCTTCAAGGGAGGAGATTTTTGCCTCAAATTTCTCAGGCAAACTGATCAAAACATTTTCCACCATTCTCTTATCAGGTAGATCATCCCCCAACAAACTTATTTTATTCACCACTTTCATCAGCCTATTAGAAAACTCCTTAACAGTTTCTAACTCTTTCATCTTTAAGGTTTCATACTTCCTTCTAAGATTGAGAACTTGCATCTGCCTTGTTCTTGCATTGTCTTTAAACTCTTCTTGCAATATGTTCCAGGCTTCCTTTGCTGTCTCACAAGTGATGATCCTGGTAAAGATTGCATCTGAAATGACATATTGAATGCAAGACAGAGCCTTAAACTTCTTTGCAGCCTCTTCATTATGTTGCTTCAGCTGAGCTATAGTAGGATTTGCTCTAAGAGGTGGTGGTTCAGTACCTGATTCTGTGATTTCCCATAGGTCATAAGCTTTCAAGTAAGCCTTCATTTTTGCAGCCTCAAAATCATAGTTCTCTCCTGTAAACATAGAAGGCAATGGAGTTGAAAAACTACTTGAAGCCATCACACTTGCTCTTAAAGCACACGGCTGATATGGTGAAAATTTTTGGTGAGAGGCTCCTTGTTTTCTCTCAAAAATCTATCTCACAACCTTGCTTCCTCCTCTAAGATATAATTTGCTCTGATACCACTGTTAGAAATTATAGAACAAAGAGGAAGAAAAAGATAATTTTTCTAATAAAAATATTGAGATTTTTTTCCCACACATATATACAACCGACTGGTAGCATAATATAGACTTGATTTAAATACACAAAAAACACAAGACTTTGGTACAGCAAAAGTGACAACCAATGTCAATAAGGATCTATCACTAGAAGCTTGCACGCATGGCCTCTTGAGAAGCAGGCAAAACAATTTCTTTACATACAACCCAGTCCACAAGCATCAGAACCATGGCTCAGATTGACATGTCCTTTCAGTCGATATCACCAGTTGATTCAAGTAAAAGATGTGTTATGGCATTACAAGCAGTGTAATAATATTCTTGAGACATACCACTAGATCTTAGGTTGTGCATCTAAATTTACAAATGTAAGTGCTCATGAATCTGCAAATTTAAAAATCACAGTCAAAGGTCAAAAAATCAAGTGTTTTCAATCTGAGCAATTCAAGCCAAAAGTAAAGGAAAACAAAACAGATAAACATTGAGTTACGCAAAACTCCATTCGTCAAAATAAATAATTTCCAAAAATTAGAGAAAAATCCACCCCAAAAACTTCCATTTCGAACCAAAATCAAAACCAAATCTTTTATCAAATTTCATGGCTCCCATCACCAAATTCAAATAGCAAACAAAAGAATAGAAACGGATAATTAAAAAGAGAAATATTGATAATAGAAAAAACTTACTTTGCATTTCATTCAAACTACAATAAAATTAGGTTCCTTCAGATCAGAAATTAGAATTTTGAATTGTAACGCTTAGAGATAGTAAGAATCCGTGGGACAGCTAAAAAGGAAGAAATGATTGGTTTTATCACCCTTTTCAACAGGCCCAAAAACTCACATCTAAAGGGCTTTGTGATGACCGAATAGGACTCGGAACATGTGGCAAGCACAAACTGCGCATTTGTATCCATTGAAATTTGGGCTGAATTTATTGTACATTCATCCAATTCAAAAGTTATTTATATATAGGCACAGTTTTGGACAGAGGCGAGTGAGGCCCACACCTCAGGCCCAACATTAGAGGAGGCCTTACTCGATCTTGTATCTGTAAATATGTGTGTACATACTCTATACATCTGCAAATCTAAATTAACTCTACTTACAAATCTAACTCATACAAACCATCTATTCATTATAACTATATATGGAAATCTAACTCGTACAAAACATCTATAAATTTAAATCTCCCCTCAAGTTGTTGCCTGGATATTCCACCCAACTTGGATAATTATGTATAGAATGGTCTAAAAACTTAATTACCCCCATAGACCAATACTCATATACTCAATAAAATCCCAACAAAGCAAGAAGTCCACACGGAAACAATGTGTAACACCCCAATTTTAACAAATCCTACATTGTTACTAAAACTTTTATTCAAGTAAATGCAAAATAGATTAAAAATAATAATTTAATTTTTCTATTTTCAATAGTAAATACTAAATATCAATCAAAACATGGAGTTTGTAGTTATTTGAAACGAAAATATTAATAACCCCCTTATGTAATAAACATGTCTTTATACAAAAATAAAACTAAATAATCAATTGAAAAATAGAAAAACTCAATACTTTTATATCTTCAAATCCTTTTGGCAACACACATCACCTTTGGGCCTCATATCCGATATACTTGAACAGTAACCTATAAATTTTTGTAAGGGTGAGTATTTGACAATACTAAGCAAGATACGTGCATCTTTCATAATAGTTAAATAAATCAATAAAATAGACAGTTCATACAACATTTTATTTGGAGTATTTCGGTGATCAAGCGAGGCACTCCTTATGTAGTTATTTTGAATTATAGAAGGATTTCGCATTTCATTTCCTTTCGGATTCTCAAAGGAGTTCTCATTATAAATAACCCAAAAGAATTCACGTTGCGTTAGGTTAAACTCGATGGTCCACCAACAATTCATGCATATTTCATTGAGAATATAAAAACATAAGGAAAAGAACCACTTGCACGTGAAGTTTCTTACATCGTTATTGAAAAGCTGTAAAGCTTGAAAAGATGTTTAAAAGAAGATAAAATCTTCGATCTTCTTGTTTAATTCCCTTAAAATTTATGGACTATAAGTGTATGCACGGACACTTTTTACGGGTTTCGGGTTGAAAATTTATAATTTTATGTACAAAAGTGAGACATGAGATATAAAAATCTGATGGCCATAGCGTGTACGCTATTTTGTAAATAAATCTGATGAGTGTGAAAGATGAAGTTGGTGTCGACATGGGGTATAAATAGGCATAGTCTCTTAGTGAAAATGGAATTATGTGAAGCCTAAATATAATGAAATCAGATTTGGCCAATCATAAGTAGATTAGGAATTAAGCACTAAAGTTTAGATTAATTATAACTAATATTTAAAATATACTGTAACATCAATTGCCGTAATGTGTTTTATGAAATAAAACTAATTCCTTTAAAATTTCATATAATTGTAACTTTCTTTCGTTGGCTCTACCTTGATCCAGTTTTAACTAAATTAACTTATTGAGCCAAATATACATGATTAAATATAACTTTTCTTCCTACTTCCTTGTGGTGTTGAGACTTGAGACTTAAACCTTTGACGCACGATGGCTTGGGATGTAGAAGGATGGTAGAAAAATTGATAAACTTTAGTTATTGATTGCATAATAGCTATTTAATTTGTTATATTTCCTCATATTTTGATGATTACAATCACTCAAGTTTTTAATTTTGGTTGTATTTTGTGTTTCAAGGGTTATATGAATGAGTTGGATCAAATTGGACTCAAATTCACAAGTTTTGGAAAGCAGAATTGAAGCTCAAAAGAAAAAAGAAAAAGTGAACGATGCTGAAACGAACTTTACTTAAGGCGTGGGTAGGCCTTACTAATGCGAACGACCAGCGACTAATAGGCGGGATTTTTGCGAAGGAAGATTTGGAAGATTATACCTATTTTCGAAAAGAAATGAAAATTTAATATCTTAAAGAGTCTTCTTACGTAATTAAAGGATTTTGTTAAATTTGGGAATCATTAGAATTACACTAGAAACAGGAAACCAAAATCTTATCTTTATTTAGAGTAATCATCCCATAAAAGACTTAGCCTCCTTTAAAAAGAAAAGAGGGCTGCATGTTTTGAAAGGAAGGAGAAAAGAAGAAAAAGAAGTTAGAAAAAGATTGTTTTGTTTTTTGTGAATTTTCATGGATTGCTTATTTTTTATCCCAGCACAAGGATAATTGAAGTTTTGATTCTTCAAGAATTGTGAGATCGAATTAATTTTCAATGTTCTTCTATTCTTTCTCTGTTTATATATCTTTTGCGTTTCTTGAAATTATTGTTTTGATTGATTATACAAAGTGCACGTTGTTTGATTGTCAAAATGATTTATAGCCAATTAGAAATTTAAACCCGTAATTGTTTAGATATTCTAATATTAGTGGTAAAATAACATAGTTGATTACAAATAGGGTTTTCAATTTATGTTATGGAGATGTATAATCTAGCTTAAATGAATCACGCTTGTGTATTTGTTGGTTATAATTGGTAGCCTTTCTAGAGATTAATGATGTTGGTAAATTAAATCTTAAGATCGTATCTATGGTTTTTTATTGACAAGATAAATAGTCAAAGAGCATCTCTTGATTATTGAGAAAGTAAGGAAACATAGGTTATTAGATCGTATCAATGACCATAACCAATTTGGTGAAAGAATAGAGGATTTAGTTTTGCATCAATGATCGATTCTTCGAATCAATTCTGAAATTATACATTGGGCTGGATATTTGATTAATATTGATCTTGTCTTTAATTTGCATTCTAGAAAATAATGCTTAAATTTAATTTGTTTTAATTTACAACAATCAAAAAACCCCCTTTTTTTATTGTCCTAATCTTTGAAGAATTAAATCTAACCAATCTCTGTGGATATGATCTGCTCACCCTTACTAAAGTTTATATTTTAAGAGAGCGAGCATTTATTATTTGTTGGATTTGACACCCATCAAATTTTTGGCGCTGCTGTCGGAGATTGGTGTCAAATAGATTTAATTTTTCTTTCTTTCTTTATTGTTTTATTCTTTTTATGCCTCATTCTTCTCGTACCGGTAAATTGCAATACGACCCCGAAATTGAGAAGAAAGCTCGAAGATTGAGAAAGGAAGCTAAGTTGCATGGCAAACAAGAATATTAATCTGATTTAACACTCAACTTGGCTGATTCATCTACTGATTCATCTAGCGATTCTGAAGTAGAGCAAGCAATGGCCAATGAAGAAAGAATTATGGGGGAATTGGCTGCATCTAATGTGAGTCAACAGCCGCTTTGTATTCAATACCCTGCTTTAAAGGTGGACTTTGAACTAAAATCTGGCTTGATCCACTTGCTCCCTAAATTCCATGGTCTTGAGAATGAAGACTCCCATAAGCACTTAAAGGAATTCCACGTTGTGCGTTCAAGCATGAAACCACAAGGAGTGACCGAGGAACAAATCAAATTGCGGGCTTTTCCATTCTCATTAGCCGAGATAGTGAAGGATTGGCTATTCTATTTACCTACATGCTCTATAACCACATGGACAGGAATGGTAAGATTGTTCCTTGATAAGTTTTTCCTAGCTTTATGAGCTGCAAACATCAAAAGAGAAATATGAGGTATCAAACAGATAGATACAGAAACCCTTCATGAATATTAAGAAAGATTCAGGCAACTGTGTGCAAACTGTCCTCAACGTGAAATTTCTAAACAACTACTCATTCAATACTTCTATGAGGGATTGTTACCCATGGAGAGGAAGATGATGGATGTCGCTAGCGAAGGTGCTATAGTGAACAAAACCCTTACTGCCGCTAGAGATTTGATCTCCATCGTGGCTGCCAACACCCAACAATTTGCATCTAGACAAGACAACTCTTTGAGAAGGGTGAATGAGGTAAATGTATCCTCCTTTGAAAACCAAATAGCTAAGTTAACCTCTTTTGTTCAACAAATGGCTGTAGGAAATATGCAACAGGTTAACGCTTGTGGAATTTGTGCTATTTCTGGCCATCTAATTGATATGTGTCTTACACTTCAAGATGATTCTTTTGAGCAAGCTAATGCAGCTGAGATATTTCCTGGCCTACCACAAAGGAAATATGATCTTTATTCAAATACTTACAACCCAGAATGGAGAAATCACCCTAACTTTAATTATAGGATAGGATCACAATTCGAGTAATTCCAGCCTACACAGCATGTTTCTCTACCACAACAGTCTTCTTCAAGTTCAGGTATGTCTATAGAAGAAATTGTTAAATCACTTGCAACTAACACACACCAATTTCAACGGGAGACTAGGACAGCCATCAAGAACTTGGAGAATCAAGTGAATCAATTAGCATCAATTGCGAATAGATTGGAATCTCAGGGTAAATTGCCTTCACAAACTATTATTAATCCAAAACAAGATGATAGTGCGATTACATTGAGGATTGAAAAAGAATTGAAAGAACCTAGAGAGATGAAGCAAGGTAACTCTGGAGAAGAAGCTAAAAATGAGGCTATTTCTCAACCTCAAACCGACCAGTCTGAAAGCTTTAATAGAGACAAACCAAAAATTTTGGTGACGAACCCTCATTTTCCCACAAGATTGAATAAATCCAAGAAAGAAGAATAGGATAAGGAAATCTTGGAGACCTTTCGCAAAATTGACGTAAATATTCCCTTACTTGATGCAACTAAATAGGTGCCTCAATATGCTAAATTTCTGAAGGAATTGTGCACCAACAAGAGGAAGTTGAAAGGTAATGAAAAGGTAAGCATGTGAGAGAATGTTTCAGCCATCCTGCAAAGGAAATTACCTCCCAAATGCAAGGAACCGGGTATCTTCACTATCCCTTGTAAATTAGGTAATGTTAGGATTGAGAAAGCAATGATAGATCTAGGAGCTTCGATAAATGTCATGCCTCTTTCTGTTTATTCGTTTTTGAATAGTGGTCCATTGAAAGAAACATGTGTGACTCGTCAACTTGCTGATAGGTGTAATGTGTATCCTGAGGGAGTCTTAGAGGATGTTCTAGTGCAAGTTAATCAATTGATTTTTCCTACTGATTTTTATGTGCTTAATATGGAAGAAGATGACTCTTCTAATCCTATACCAATCATGTTAGGAAGGCCATTCTTGAAAACATCTAGGACAAAGATTGATGTGCATGCTAGTACACTTACAATGGAGTTTGATGGTGAAATTATTAAATTTAATATATATGATGCCATGAGATATCCTAGTAATGTGTCATTTGTTTATGTGTTTGATGTCATTGACCCTTTAGCATAGAATTCGAAGATCTACAAAGAAAAGATAAAGGCCTTCCATGATCAAATGATTTCCATGAAAACATTTCTATTAGTAAAAAAGTTTTATGTTATCATTCTAAATTAAAACTATTTCCTGGTAAGTTGCGTTCTAGATGGATAGGACCTTTCCTTGTTACTAATGTGTTTTCTCATGATGCAGTCGGAATTCAAAGCTTGGATACTGGTGGCATCGCTTGAAACCTTTTTACGAAGGTTTTCAAGTGTATAATGGTGACCAAATTAGTTTGGAATGCCCAATTTACACCGATTAAGAAATAGCAACGTCTAGCCAAAGACGATAAAGGAAGCCGCTTTTGGGAGACAACCCAAATTTTTATTTAGTATTAACAATCGATTTTATCTTTATTTCATTATTCTGATTATTTTTTATGACCTTTTTTTGTTTCATTAAGGTGTAATTGATCTTGTTTCAATTTTTCTTGGGCAGGGGTCAACGTTTTTATTAAGCCGTGGGCGCGCTTGTAAAGAATCAATGAAACCAAAATAAGGTGTGCACATGCCTTATTCACGGTGCTCCTAGGGTTTGAGAGAAAAGATAACCAAAAATAAAAATAAAAAATAAAACAGAAAATTCAGAACAGGGTGAGTAAAAACGGACACATCCAAATCTCAATCCCTAATCTCAGTATCCCTCTTTTTCTCTCTCCTCTCGCCCGCCACCACCCACCTTCCCCTTCCCCTTCTGTCTCTTCCACTGCCATAAACACTTGCCGGAAACCAAGAACACCCATGGGAAGACAAAATGGCACCTCCAACACCCTTGTCAATGCCAGGAAGTCCACTCGATTGAACCCGAGCGCAAAAACCCGAACCAACACCTAGGCTAGCACTTCGCCCGTGCGAGAAAAGGGCTCGAATTGGTAAGGGAATGCATATAATTCAACCTTCTGAGTATGATTTGAATGGACACTTGTAATTTACAAAGAAAAAGGAAATTTGTAGATGACAGACTTCTTTGCTCACATGGGATTCACTCCACCTTCACCACCACCTAGCATCTAAATATCTCCACGGGAGTCCTCTATTTTTTTTTTTTATAGTTTCTTTTCTTTATATAGTTCTTTTTTTTTTGTTACATTGAGGACAATGTCTGGACTAAGTGTGGGGGAGGGTTCTTGCTATAATTTTGCCTTGAATTTGAATCCTGCTTTCATTTTGTTTTAATTGAACTTTAATTTTAATTTAAATTCTTGTATCAGTTTGAGACACAATGAGGAATTAGCATAAAGTAGTTGAATTCTTGTTTACTACATTGTGATTGATTGCTCTTGATGGTTACTTGAATGAAGAATGTGTGGGATTTGATGCTCATTAACCCCATTTTGTGAGCTTTTGGGACTCTGAGCATTTACATTACATCATGCTCCGTTTCTTTGATTGTGTGATTGTCGTACGTAGTTGATTTCTTCTAGAACTTGCTTTGTTATGCATGTCGAGATGTTCCTTTGGTAATTGAATGCATTAAATAAGGGTATTTAAGTGAAGCCAAATTTAGCTATCTTAAAAAGCTTACCTTGAATTATACCCCTAGATAGCCACTTTTGAGCTTTAGCCTCTTTTTTGAAAATTAACCACAATACAAGCCAAGAGATATCCTATTTATGTTGCTAATCCTTCCTTCTTTTGAACGTTGCATTGAAGAAATATATAGGCTTGTTCACATGAAGCTTGAAGTTTAACTTGTTATTGGAGAACATGCGGTTTAGCTTATTCTTGGAAAGATTGAAAGATATTGAGAATCAAGGATTTATTTTGCAAGTCTCATTGTCTTTTTGAGATGGGAGTGTGAAAGAAATGTTGGAGATAAAGTATTCAAGTTTCAGTCTACATTGATATTCAAAAAAAGAAAAAAGAAAAAAATATGAGAATTTCGTCTCCGAATTTGACGCGTTAATGAATTGTCAAAATGCAATCATCCTTAGTATCCCTAGTAATTTGGTATAGGCGGAAGAAGTGCAGTTTTAAATTGTTCAGGTTTGATTTGATTAAAAGAAGTACATGAAGTTTAACTGAGCTCTTATGAAGAAGTTTGTATAATTCCTTCAATGATTTAGCCAAAAAGAAATCCTTCTTATCCCACCCTATCCAAGCCCCGTTACAACCTGTTTTAAGACCCTTACTTCGCATTCAAACCATTGGTGATACCGATGTGATATATTAGCAAGTCTATGGTAAGGGTGTCAAATCCCACAAAAACAAAGGACTTATCCTCATTTAAAAAGAAAAGAGGGTTGCACGTTTTGAAAGGAAGGAGAAAAGAAGAAAAAGAAGTTAGAAAAAGATTGTTTTGTTTTTGTGAATTTTCATGGATTGCTAAATTTTTATTCCAGCACAAGGATATTTGAGGATATCCTATGAAGCCCAACAACAAAAGGCTCAAAGCAAGAAGCCCATATGGAAACAACCCCAATTTATACGAAGAGGATATTACATAATTCGAGGTATTTCAACTTCAGTGTGCAAAAATCAAGTGAGAAGATTTTTTAATCAAAACTCAAGTATTGAATTAAAAATAAATATTATACTCACCCTACCCAATCACAAACCCTAAATCATGTTTCTTGTACCTCTCATTCTCTCATCGTCTCTCTCTACCCTCTCCATTTTTATCTACCCTTAGATCGCCGTCACCATTGAGGAGCTCCCTCCATCGGAGGGTCGAGTAGTAGCGACGTCGCTGTTGTGCCCGCCCTCGCAGCTGGCGATGTGAGCGTCGACAACGGCATAGCCCTCGCCCTTGCCGCTGCTAGAGTATGATAGGAGCACCTGCTGTCAAAGACACCTCCAAATGCCGCTATGTGGCCCTTTGATGCGAGAGTATTGCAATGGCATCGCAGCGGCATTGTTGCTGTTGTGCTTCGCCCTCACAGCTGACAATATGAGCGTCGGTAGCGGCATCACCCTCGCCCTAGCTGCTACTACATTTAGGTAGGGGCTCTATAGGAAATTGTTTCTTTTGTGAGTTGTGGCTGCGGTGTGTGCAGTGTGTAGTGGGTACTGTGAGGTGGTGTGGGGTGTTGTTTTAGCGGTATTGCGATGGTATTGTTGGTGGTGGTGACTGGTGGTTTGTGGCTGCGTTTCAGTCTCTTCTACCGTGGATGGCGGCTTATGGGTGGTCTGTGGTGGAGTTAATTGTGGAGTTTCATTACCCATTTTTTGAAATTGAGAGAGAAAATTTGGGGAGGAATCTGAGGTGTTTTATGGATGGCGTTTGTGATGGTGGATCAGCGGTTGGGGTGGTGGCCGTTCTTTGTTTGGTAGTTGTGGATGGTGACGATGTATTGTATGGTGGTGGAGGATCTGGCGGTTGTGTGGTAGTGATGTTTTATGTGGTGGCGGTGGCGCTCAAATCGGCTTCTTTTGCAATGCCGTTGTAGCAGCTGTAATGGTAGTTTTGTGCACCGTCGTCGCCAGTTGTAGTGAAGAGATCGGAGTGTTTGGTTTGTAGTGGGTTCGACGATCTGAAATTTTCGCTTGTTCGATGTTTGTACCACAGTTGTTTTCTAGTCAGATCTGCTTGGGATGGTGGCGGCACTGCCGGTGTGCGGTGGTATTTGACCAGATGTGGTGTGTGGTGGATTGACAATGGTGGTGGCAGTCGACGATGGTGCAGGTGGAGGATGTGGTGATTTTAATTTTGTGACTAAAAATATAATCCATGACCTTAAAATTCGATATTCCGTGACTAAAAATATAATCCGTGACCAATCATTTTGTCATCTGTGACCTAAAAATTATATAATCAGTGATCGTGGAAAAATATGTGACCAACTAATTTGGAAATATGTGATTGTGTGACCTATAAATTTTGATATGTAACCAACTTATTTTGAAATCTGTAACCAACGAAATAATTGTGACCTACAAAATTTTTGAATTGTGACCGTTAAATAATCTATGGCGTATAAAAATTTATTATTTATGACTGAAAAATAATATGTGACTTCTAAATTGTGAATCCGTGATCATATTATATAAATTGCTGAAATCGGAGTAGTCGTCGGAACAAAGATGCGGCGGAACGATCATCGGAATAGTCACAGGAATAATTGTCGGAATCGGAGGAGTCACTGGAACGGTCGACGTAACGATCGCCGGAGAAGAGTGGTGGCCGGAACGGTCGCCGAAATAGTCCTCGAAACGGTATGGATGGTGGAGGTGGGGTGAGTTAATTATATTATATTAGAATTAAATATTTAATAAATTTATTTAATAATTACTTAATAAAAATATTTTTAATTAATAAATAAATACACGAGTTTTGCATTTTGAAAATTATTTTTTCTATTTTCAATAGTAAATAACATTTAAAACATGGGCTTTTTATTTCTTTGAACCAAAAATATAATAACCCACTTATGAAATAAACATGTCGTTGAACACAAATAAAACTAGACAATCAATTGTAAAATAGAAAAACTTAATACTTTTATTTCTTCAAGTCTTTTTTGTAACCCGCATCACCTTTCTATCATAGATCCCATTTACTCTGTAAATTTTTGTAAGAGATAAAATAGACACTTCATACCATATTTCATTTGAAGTATCTTGGTGATCAAGTGAGATACTCATCATGTATGCATTTCGAATTCTTGAAGAATTTTGCATTTCGTTTCATTTCGAATTCGCTAAAGAGTTCACATTTCTTTATAAGTTCACATTTCGTTAGGCAGAATTCGAAGATCCACTAACAATTTATACATATTTCATTAAATATAAAAAAAATATAAGGAAACGAACTACTTGCACATGGAATATTTGCCTCGTTATTTAAATATTGTAAAACTTGAAATATTCTTCAATTGACGATGGAATAACAATGGATAATTGACCAATTACTTCAATTGATAACCAAATTTCTGGAATTAATCCCTCAAATGTGTGGTTTTGAGGTGAAGGTAATATCTATGCTGGTGGATTTTAGTTGAAGGTGGTAGTGGTGGTGCAGAGAAAAGTTTTAGTTAAATATTAGTTCGGAATTCATTGTCATGAATTTAAGTTGGAGGAGGTAGTGGTGGCGCATTTGAGGTGATGGTGGTGTTGACGGGTGGTGGATTGTAGTGATCATTTGTGACCAAATATGTGTGTACTGTGACTGGTTGTGATCAATTTTTTGTTAATTATGACTGATTGTGACTTGATCATATAGGTCACAATTAACACAAAATTGGTCACAACCAGTCATGTTGAACACAAATTTGATCACAGTTAGTCACATTGAATACAAACTTGGTCACAATCAGTCATACATAGTCACATTGAATACAAATTTGGGCACAGTTAGTCATAGATGAGACGTGTCAGCGGCTTGATTATACAAAGTGACTTGAAATTTTTCCAATAATTTTTTAGGATATGGAGGGTGGTTGTAGGTGGATCAATAAAGGTGGGGGTGTGATTTTCAAATTTTAATTTTTTTGTAAATCTTTAAGTCACCTGAGCGACTGTCAGAATAGTTGACGGAGCAGCTACCGGAGTAGTTGACGGAGCAGCCACTAGAGGGATCGCCGGAGAGGTCACCGGAGCGGATGACCGTCTCCGATGGAGAGGTGGAAGGAAGGTGGTGTAGGGGGTGAATGATGTGGTAGGTGATGTGGCATGTGTAAAAATAATTAATGTATATTATATTATATTTTAACATTTAATAAATTTATTTACCACCTGATTGTTGACATATTTTAATGAGTTTGTTATTTATGAAATGCTTTAAAATTAGGAGTTATGTATTATTCCTTTAATTTTTGGCGGGATTGTATGCATTTTTATTCGCTTTACTCGAAAAAATTATTCTTCATGGACCTTTCACTTTCAATTATCGGTTGAAGGCAAATGTGACTTGTGGGGACAAATTGATGAAAGTCTCCCTCGTCCTAATCAAGCGAATGATAAGGAGAAGTATCTTGTCCAGAAAATTAAGGATTTTCGCATCACCATTATAACCTTCACTTTTTTTCTTGTTGGAACATTTGATATGAGTCAATTGGAAAACTCTCCAATTTGTGCGGTGATTTGTCACGACTTTTTAAATGCAAAGGTTGCATAGTGAAAAGTTACGATGTTTCGAATTGTGTATGACCATTCAAAAAGGTACATAATTAAAAGCCAAGACTTTTTGATAGAGTGCAATCTAAACCATTAAATATGAAAATTGTGTGATTTAATGGTCCACAATAATTTATGCCAAAAAATTCAACCATTCGAAAGGCACTTGAAGATCTATAAATAAGGACCTTAGTTCCATATTTCCTACACCAAATCAATGCAATATCAATTGACTTCTAAATTCTCTCCTCTCTTAAAAAAAAGTATTTTTATTTTGTTGAAATTAATCAAATTATATTCGGATTATTTTTGAGTAAAAAATCTCATCTGAGCATTTTAGTTTGTCTATTCCGTTTGGGAATAATACTATCAATACTTTGGTTCGACACGCAAGTTTGGTGTAATGCAATAACGACTTTGGAAGAAGTATTGTAACTCGGGAGATAGATGTCCAATAATCATGTTGGCATCGGTGCATGAGTGAAATCTGTCTTAAGGAACGGCATACCTCGCTTCATCTTCATTTCTAGTTTTTCTTTCTTTTGATTGCATGAGTTGTAAATTTCACAACATTTCTTTTTGCATCCAAGAAGAAGCTCAGATCCGATTGGAAACTTGCTACCTAAGATGTTTTCTTATGACTTTACCAGTCTTCACCTTTGTTGTACTATGCTACATTAAGATGTTACTACGTTTGTTTAGGCATTGCTTCCTAAAAACTAGGGGACTATAGTTAATGCAAGGGACACTATATAAATATAAAATAACATTCCATAATTACCTCCAGAATTTCAATGTTACAAATTTTCAGAATTTTTTGGTTTCACTCGGTTATTTTTCAGAATTCTATATGTATACGAAGTTTCAATTTCAAGAGTGGGTAGCAATCAAATTGAAAAGTCCGAGACATCTCAAATCAGTGCATCTACTGAAAATTGCCTCAGAATGTTTTAATTTTTTAACTTTTTGGTAGGTTTCACTCTTAAATAAATTCAACCATTTTTCCTGTAAGATATTATCCACAAAATCTTCTGAAAATCAAATTAAAAATTCAAATATGCTCAAAAAAATCTCCATCCATACAAACTATCTATAATTTTCGTCTACCAAAAAGAAAATAAAAAATCAGCTGAACCAATTGATCCCTACCAATGATTCTGGCAAACAAAAAAATTTCGATCAAACCATTTTAACCCTACAAGTTATTCCCACGAAATGATATGGGTTTTCATCTACCAGAATTCATTTCACTACGTTCACAATAGTTAGTAATAATGCACTTTAGAATTCTGCGGTGACAAGATTCTTTTTAAAGATGATGTCTTCAATAACAATATCCAGTAACATTTGGCAGT
The DNA here is from genome assembly GCA_019097785.1 of Fraxinus excelsior. Lineage (NCBI taxonomy): Eukaryota > Viridiplantae > Streptophyta > Magnoliopsida > Lamiales > Oleaceae > Fraxinus > Fraxinus excelsior. The sequence goes on along the minus strand of CM032625.1, from coordinate 42,809,243 downwards.
GGCAGACGGTTTTGGCAGTAACCATAGCATACGATCCCTCTTCGACAACATAAACATACTTTTTGTTGGAGATGAAGATGGTTGCAGACTTGCAGAACAGAGACATACACTTTTGTTTTTTGAGTTGACAATGAAATCTTAACTTATGTAATAAAAGTGACTTTAAACATACGGGCACAATTAAAAGCCAGTAGTTCCCTTACTAATTTAGGGTTGTACAAGAATGTCTGTACACAGAGCAAAAAGATAATGCATATGGGGCTATTGTCCCAATTTCTGTTCATTTTTTTGTTATTCTTCAAATCAAACAGTCTTCCATGTTTAGCTTTATTGATATTCCCACAAATCAACAGGAAATTATAAGATGTGTTTGAATTTGTCAGTGTGTTTATCATTTCATTCACGCAACATCTTTATGGTTAGTGAATTTCAGTAAATTATTTGTTCACATCAACAAAAATTTCTAGTATTTCTCATTTACAGGACACAACAAAATGAACATGAAAATTCCAAAAGGAACAAAATTATTATAGATTCGAAAAATTTTCCAACAGAAAATACCAATATAAACATGTCTCACAGTGGGAATGTCTCCCTATGTTTGAGAGCTTGAGGCCTTCACAAGTCAACAAACGAAAGGAAACATAATCCAATATAAACTACGATTTTCGGAATTATTTGATTATTAATTTTACTGTTTGCAATTTTTAGCATTTGGCTCTCTGTTTCATGGCCCTGTTAGATCTTTGATTCACAAGCATACAGAATAAAAAAAGAGGAAAAGAGATGATAACTTGCTTTTTTATCCAGCAGGAATCACACAGTGTTTTCATCCAGAATACCATTATAAACATGTCTCTTGGAGGGAATTGCTCCCTATGTGAGGAGAGATGAACAGAAACAGAAACAGAAACACAATTCACTTCTTCATCTGTGTGTGTGAAAAATTACTTATTAATGACTAAAAGACAGATTGGAAAATAACTTATGAGTGTTATCTGTATAAAGGTAAGCCTTGAGGCACTCTGACAATTGAGAATAGCTTGAATGCAACATAGCAGTCAGAAAGGCTCCTTAGTTCTTCAAGATGTTCTGCTCCTTCCTTCAAAAGAAAAGAGAATGTTTTTCATAGGAAAATGTTAACTGAGAAACAAAGAATGTCATCAGGAAAAAATAAATAAAAAAAAAAAATCAAACAGGACATTGCAACTTTACTAAAATAATAATTTAGAATTAAAAAAAAATGTTACATCTACTTATCAACTCATCAGTATCACCCGTGTAATGATATCAAGATTTTCTTACACAGCATCAACTCACAGCAGATTGACAATTAAAACTTAAAATTGTTTTTGTTTTCATTAATAAAATTTTAGCTCAAATATTAACCTTTTGTGTTCTTACGAGATGGAAAAAGCAAATTTAATTAAGAAACAAACCTCTTCATCTTAATCCACCTCAGTATTATGCTTTACAAAATTCAGTTTTGATCTTCTCGAGCCTTGTTAGAACATCTTTCATATTGAGCCTCTCGTTGGGCCAATGAGCCGTGCATTCTAGTGCTAGTCCCATGATTGATCTAAAGCAGCTCTCTTTGGCTCCAATATTCTCTTCAACTGCATTCACTAGATCAACATCCACTATCTTCATTATAGCATCCGGGAATGATTCGAACACCCATTTCCTCATTGTGAACTCTCCGACGAACATATCATCTGTTGGCTTCTTTTTGGTAAATGTCTCCATGAGCATAATCCCATAGCTATAAACATCCGCCATAGTCGATATTAATCCAGTAGATCCATACTCTACAAAATTGGATCAAACTAACAAGTGAAATGTTAAATGACAAATAAATAAATGAGAACCAATACTAATACACTAAAATTGTTAGCCTGCAAAATAATGGTTAATTATTACGTGTATGTTCTAAATTATATGTTTCTTTGTAAATGATCATTATACTCCTACATGTTATTATGAATCTACGACTATTGTATCTCTTGTAACCCTAATTCTTTCCTATAAATGTGGAGTTTTGGTTCTCAATAAAATATACAAAAGTCTATTGACTTCTTTACTTTCTTCTGTCTTTCTCTCGATTTTCTTTCAAGTCATGGTTATCATTTTTCACTAATGGACCAATGATTATTTTTCACATAATTCATGGGTATACATGTGTATTAAACCAATTGTTAATCGTGTGCATTAGACCAATTAGGCAAGTCGAAAAATGTGAATGGCTGAGGTACATGACCCACCATGTCAACGTATCATACAAATTATCTTCAATAGAAGATAGTCCAACAATATTGTATAAAGATAATGCAACTTGCATTAGACAACTCAAAGGAAGCTATATCAAAGGAGATAAGATAAAGCATATTTTCCCAAATTTCTTCGCTGAGCTTCAGAAGCCTAGTGATATTATCTTAGAGATCTCATTATTGAAGATCAAACACTCATTCTTGATTTCTTGATTCAACCCAAGTTTCATAGTTTCATATAAGTGATCCCAAACATTATTCCATCATTAGTAGAGCATTGTTGTAATTTAAGAGTTGGTTCTTTGAAAGCCAACTACATATTCTAATATATTTTGCCTAGGTTTAGCCTACATATCAAAACACAAAAAGATCTTAGATCAAACACCAAAACAAAATCAAGATTTCAAGAGTTTTGGGAAGAGGTCCTTGGAGTCCCAGTGCTCAAGAACGAGGTTCGCTCTTGTTAATTAATCCACATGAAGACAAAAATAGCTCAGAGTTCTAAGAAGCGCGATTGTGCACAACCAAAGGAGTTTCTTAGTGATTTACAAGTTAGGTGGCCAGATGTAGCTAAGGTATAGTAGTGTTTGGACTAATTGTAAGTTAACTTTTCTAGTAGGTTTTACTAACAAGTTTGCTCCGAGGTTTTTATATCCTAGGTTGGGATTTTCCTTCGTGGTCAATTTTGGTGTTATTTATTGCTTTTGATCTGATTGTTTTATTTTATTGACACTTAGGATTAATTTAATTGGATTAATTAACCTTAATTATCTAGCAATCAAAAAATACTGACTAATTGGGTCTAAAAATAAATATTAATTCAACACATTGTATAGCATTTAACAATATATATAAGTAGTTGACAGAATCATTTACCTGGAGCCATATACCCAATGGTGCCCAACGTCTTGGTAATTGAAATTCTCTGGTGTTCAGTTAAAAGCTTGGAAATGCCAAAGTCTCCAACATGTGCAACCATATCTTCATCTAAAAGTATGTTGTTGGGCTTCAGATCACAATGGACAATCGGAAAGGGACACCCATAATGTAGATACTCGAGTGCAGATGCCACATCTATCATTATTTCCAATCTTTGGGCCATATTTAGGAAATAGTTGATCGAGAATAGCCATTTTGTAAGGTTTCCATTAGGCATATATTCCAGCACCAAGGCTTTAAGATCAAGGTTAGAGCAACTACTTATTATCTTGACAAGATTTCTGTGACGAATGTTGCGCAATATTTGGCACTCGGCATCAAAACATTGGTTTGCACCTTCCAAATCTAGATTAAAAACCTTAATTGCAGCTATCATTCCATCTCGAAATATTCCCTTGTACACTAAACCAATACTGCCTTTGCCAATAAGATTCTCTTCACCAAAATTATCGGTAGCATTTAGAACATCATGATATGAAATCCTCTTGACGGTGATGGGGGAAGTAGAGTGAGCTGGTAGAAGTGTACTTCTGCTACGACATATTATTACATAAACCACAATAATGGCCAGACTCAATACAATAGCAATTGATGGTAAAATGTACTTCAAAACTCTGGTATTGCTAGTTGTATTATCTTTGCATCGCTTGACCTTAAATTGAGATGCTCCACACAATTCTCTATTGCCTACAAAAAAATCTGAGGTGAAATTCTTAAAAAGCCCTCCATTTGGAATTTCACCACTGAGTTCATTGAATGAAACATTGAAATACTCAAGGTACTTTAGTGTCTCCAATGACTTGGGGATTGCACCGTATAGATTGTTCTTGGATAGATCCAGATTTTTCAATGAAATCAGATTCCCAAATGACTCAGGCATATGACCATGTAACTGATTGTTCGACAATGCTAGATTTTCCAAATTCTGAAGTTGCCCAATGGAGCTTGGAATATCACCTGAAAACCGATTTCCTGATAAATATAACTCTCTTATGCGCGCAACGTTTCCAATTGCTGAAGCCAGTGACCCATTCAGCAAATTATAAGCTAAACTCAAAATCTGAATTTCCTTGTTCATCCAAAGTGTGGATGGGATAGTGGAAGTCAATGAGTTGTAATCTAAATAAATTTCTCGTAAAGAGGTAAGATTTCCTAAACAAGTTGGTAGCTGTTGAGAAAGCCTATTATTCCTCAAACCTAGACGGTAGAGATTTGTCAATTTGCAAAGGTTGAAAGGTACCGACTCCCCTAGTTTATTGAAACTAAGTCTCAGCTTTTGCAATTTTCTTAATTGACCCAATGTGTCAGGGATTGTTCCTGTCAATTCATTGTCTCCAATGTCTAACTCGATCAAGTTGCTCATATTACCAATTTCATTAGGAATGATACCTTTAATACCACAATTTTTGGCAGTGAAAATTTCTACAGACTTTGACAAATTGCCCAAGGATTTCGGTAATATTCCGTGAAAAGAATTGACTCCCATTCGTATGATCTTCAAATTCCTACAATTTTTCAATGAAATAAGAAAATCCAATTCGAGCATTGAAGGATCATTTGTCAACTCATTACCATCCAATCTTAGCCACTGTAGGTTCTGTAAATTCCCAAGATTCGTGGGTACTCGTCCACTGAAAGAGTTGTCATCAAGACCCAAGGCAGTAAGCTTAGAAAAATTTGAAACAGAGGTAGGAATTTCTCCACTCAATCGATTGCCATCAAGATAGAGACCTTTGAGATCAGGGAGCCCATTGGCAATTGACGATGGAAGATTGCCGGATATACTATTAGCACTAAAAGCAAGTTCTTGTAACTTGGAGAGATTGAAGATGGATTCAGGTATTTGACCATCCAGTTTATTACCGGACATAGTCAAAAACATCAAATTTGATAAACTGCCAATTGAATGTGGAATTTCCCCTGCATTGTGGTGTTTGTCAACACAATCAAATTAATGAATACCAAAAGTTAATAAGTAGTAGATAAGTACATGTTAAGATATTTGAACCAAAATAAAAATATTGAAGTGCCAATGAGTTTCCAACTTCATATGGAATGCTTCCCGTGAATACATTTTATGGTATTAAAAATTAAAATCCAAAATTTGAATGTTTAAAATTTCAGAAAATTATGATCAAACAATAATGTTGAAATTGTAAAATGTTAAATTTAATTAAATACAAATAATATTAAAATCAAATAATGTGGCTCTAATATAAATTATTAAAATAAAAATGATTTTATAATGGCAATGTATAAATTAATTTAGAATACTAAATTACTTAGTAAGCATAGTGTTATAATAATGAATTATAAAATATTGACAAATTGTTATAATGAGGTGGTTGTAGCTACTAGCAGTATCCATCTTCATCCCATGTTGATTGGGTACTTAAGATTTGATGTTATTACGATGTATTTAATTATTTGAAAAATGCTATACGTGTGAGAATTGAAACAAATTTAATATATAAAATAAGTTAAGGAGATCTTGTTACATACCACTGAAACCGTTGGATGCTAAGTCAAACTCTTCAAGTGCTGATAGGTTTCCAATTTCATTTGGAATCGTTTCTGTCAACCATTTAAGCATATAGGTTTCAATATATCAAATTTAAATTCATATGAAATAGATATAATGAAAGAAAAGAATTGAAGTGCCGACTAATTTGAAGTCGATAATTAAGTACTTGTGAAGTCAATGTTATCAAATATAATTCTTGAAGTGCTAATAAGATTCCGATTTCATTTGAAAGTCGATAATTAAGTACTTCTTAATTCATATCAAATAGATTTAATATATAAAATAAGTTTAGAAGAATTTGTTACATACCACTGAAGCCGTTGAACGATAAATCTAAATACACAAGTCCTGATAGGCTTCCAATTTCATTTGGAATAGTTCCTGTCAACCATTAAGCATATAGGTTTCAATATATCAAATTTAAATTCATATGAAATAGATCTACTGAAAGAAAAGAAGTACCAACTAATTTGAAGTCAATAATGAAGTACTTGTGAAGTCAATGTTATCAAACCTAATTCTTGAAGTGCTGGAAGACGATAATTAAGTTCTTCTTAATTCATTATCAACTATGTTAATAGTTTGAAGTTCATGACAATGCAAATAGATTTGGAAGTATCTCTCCACGAAACATCTTAGTTCGGTTGCATGGATCTTAAGCAAACTTTCATAAAAATTAGTTATCCCAATGGATGTTGATAGTAGATAAGAGATTTTGAAGATGACTGAAAGTGTGTCTCCTAAAAAATCCTCAAAATCACATAAAACAGACACATAATAATCCCTCTTAATAATTACTAAGTTGAAATTTACCCCTAAATGAAAGAGTGAACAAAACCAGCAATTGAATTCAATGGATCCAAACATGCCCTTTGAATACATTTTAGGAGTCAAATATTTTAGATTTCAAAAAGTTATTATAAAATAATAATACTGAAATTATAAAGAGTTAAATTTAATTGAAAAAAATCAAATTCAAGTATTGGTGGTTATAATATATATTATTAATATAAGAATTATTTTATAATTTCAAATTTACAAATTAATTTAAAATATTAAATTATTTTGTAAATAGCGTGATGCAGTGATAAATATACCACACTAATTTAGAAAATCAATAATTCATTGATTCGCAATAGAATACGGAATAATTAATCTTAGTTGACAAATCGTTAATTCCAAACGAAGCATTTGCGGTCAAAAATTGTAAAAGAAAAACTCTCACAACTGTCATATTGTTTTAATCAAAATGCTATACATGTGAGAATTGAAACAAAGTTAATGTACAAAATAAGTTAAGGAGATCTTGTTACGTACCGCTGAAACGGTTGTCTCCTAAATCCAAAAATTCAAGTGCTGATAGGTTTCCAATTTCCGTTGGAATACTTCCTGTCAACCATTTAAGCATATAAGTTTCAATACATCAAATTTAAATTCATATGAAATGGATCTAATGAAAGAAAAGAAGTACCAACTAATTTGAAGTCGATAACTAAGTACTTGTGAAGTCAATGTTATCAAATATAATTCTTGAAGTGCTAATAAGATTCCGATTTCATTTGAAAGTCGATAATTAAGTACTTCTTAATTCATATCAAATAGATTTAATATATAAAATAAGTTTAGAAGAATTTGTTACGTACCACTGAAATTGTTGAACGATAAATCTAAATACACAAGTCCTGATAGGCTTCCAACTTCATTTGGAATAGTTCCTGTCAACCATTAAGCATATAGGTTTCAATATATCAAATTTAAATTCATATGAAATAGATCTAATGAAAGAAAAGAAGTACCAACTAATTTGAAGTCGATAATGAAGTACTTGTGAAGTCAATGTTATCAAACCTAATTCTTGAAGTGCTGGAAGTCGATAATAAAGTACTTCTTAATTCATTATCAAATACGTTAATAGTTTGAAGTTCATGGCAATGCAATAGATTTGAAAGTATCTCTCCACGAAATGTCTTAGTTCGGTTGCATGGATCTTTAGCAAACTTTCATAAAAATTAGTTATCCCAATGGATGTTGATAGAAGAGAAGAGATTTTGAAGATGATTGAAAGTGAGTATCCAAAAAAATTCCTCAAAATCACATAAAACCGACACATAGTAGCCCCTCTTATTAATTACTAATTTGAAATTTACCCCAAATGAAAGAGTGAACAAAACCAGCAATTGAATTTGATGGATCCAAACATGCCCTTTGAATACATTTTAGGAGTCAAATATTTTAAATTTCAAAAAGTTATTATCAAATAATAATACTGAAATTGTAAAGAGTTAAATTTAATTGAAAAAATCAAATTCAAGTATTGATGGTTATAATATATATTATTAAAATAAAAATGATTTTATAATGACAAATGTACTAATTAATTTAAAATATTAAATTATTTTGTAAACAGGGTGATGCAGAGCAAAAGGAAAAATATACTAGAATAAAGAATGAACTTAAAACCACACTAATTCTTAAATTGCATGCGAATTCCGAAAATTAATAATTCATTGATTCACAATAGAATGCGGAATTAATCTTAGTTGACAAATGGTTCATTCCACACAAAGCATTTGCAGTCCAAAAAAAAAAAAAAAAAACTCTCACAACTTTTATAATGTTTTAACCAAAATGCTCCATGGTACAAATGTTATCTTTGCAGCTAACAATGATACACAAAATCATTAAGCTTAACTGAAATTGCATCGTAGGTCCTCATATTAACAATTAAAAAAAATACTAATCCAAATAATAATGACTGATTGGGTATTCTAATAATTAGTTGAAAAACATCATACATGCTGAAAAACATTTTTCAGAAGAGTCCAAAATGTGTCGATGGCAAACTAAAGTTACATGAGACCATTTTAATTTAGAGTTTTCGTATCAACACAGCTAAGACACATATAAGAATTGAAATAGATTCAATATATAAAATAAGTTTAGAAGATCTTGTTACGTACCACTGAAACCGTTGGATGCTAAGTCAAACTCTTCAAGTGCTAACAGGTTTCCAATTTCATTTGGAATCGTTCCTGTCAACCATTTAAGCATATAAGTTTCAATACGTCAAATTTAAATTCATATGAAATGGATCTAATGAAAGAAAAGAAGTACCAACTAATTTGAAGTCGATAACTAAGTACTTGTGAAGTCAATGTTATCAAACCTAATTCTTGAAGTGCTGATAAGATTCAAATTTAATTTGGAAGTCGATAATTAAGCACTTCTTAATTCATTATCAAATACGTTAATAGTTTGAAGTTCATGGCAATGCAATAGGTTTGGAAGTATCTCTCCCCGAAACGCCTTAGTTCGGTTGCACAGATCTTTAGCAAACTTTCATAAAAATTAGTTATCCCAATGGATATTGATAGTAGAGAATAAATTTTGAAGATGGTTGAAAGTGAGTCTCCGAAAATTTCCAGAAAATCACATAAAACAAACACATAGTAATCCATCTTAATAATTACTAAGTTGAAATTTACCCCACCAAATGAAATAGCGAACAAAACTAGCAATTGAATTCAATGGATCCAAACATGCCCTTTGAATACATTTTAGGAGTCAAATATATTAAATTTCAAGAAGTTATTATCAAATAATAACACTGAAATTGTAAAGAGTTAATTTTATAAAAAAAAAAAATATCAAATTCAATTATTGGTGTTTATATTATTAAAATAAGAATGATTTTATCATGACAAATGTACAAATTAATTTAAAATATTAAATTATTCTGGGTGATGCAGAGCAAAAGGAAAAATATACTAGAATAAAGAATAAATATAAAACCACACTAATTCTTAAAATGCGAGCGAATTTTAGAAAACCAATAATTTACAAATCGTTGATTCCGCACAAAGCATTTGCGGTCAAAAATTGTAAAACAAAAACTCTCACAACTTTCACATTGTTTTAATCAAAATGATCCACAGTATAAAGCGCATCTTTGCAGCTAACAAAGATACACCTAATCATTAAGCTTAACTGAAATTGCAATTTAGGTCCTCGAACTAACAAATAGAACAAACCTAATCAAACTAATAATTAAAATATTTTAAAATGAAATAGAGGCAAGAGTTTCTCCACTCAATTGGTTGCAACAAAGATAGAGACCTTTTAGATTAGGGAGCCCATTGGTCCTTGATGATGGAATACTTCCTGTCAACCATTTAAGCATATAGGTTTCAATATATCAAATTTAAATTCATATGAAATAGATCTAATGAAAGAAGAGAAGTACCAACTAATTTGAAGTCGATAATTAAGTACTTGTGAAGTCAATGTTATCAATCATAATTCTTGAAGTGCTGATAGGATATCAATTTCACTTGGAAGTCGATAATAAAGTACTTCTTAATTCATTATCAAATACGTTAATAGTTTGAAGTTCATGGCAATGCAATAGATTTGGAAGTATCTCTCCATTCGGTTGTATGGATCTTTAGCAAACTTTCATAAACATTAGTTATCCCAATGGATATTGATAGTAGAGAAGAGATTTTGAAGATGATTGAAAGGGAGTATCCAAAAAAATTCCTCAAAATCACATAAAACAGACACATAGTAATCCCTCTTATTAATTACTAATTTGAAATTTACCCCCAAATGAAAGAGTGAACAAAACCATTAATTGAATTCGATGGATCCAAACATGCCCTTTGAATACATTTTAGGAGTCAAATATTTTAAATTTAAATAATACTGAAATTGTAAAGAGTTAGATTTAATTGAAAAAATCAAATTCAAGTATTGGTGGTTATAATATATATTATTAAAATAAAAATGATTTTATAATGACAAATGTACAAATTAAATTAAAATATTCAATTGTTTTGTAAACAGGGTGATGCAGAGCAAAAGGAAAAATATACTAGAATAAAGACATTTTTGAGAAGAGCGTAAAACCTATAGGTGGCAACCTAAAGTTCATTTCAATTTTCCAGCAGTAATAAAAATCTTTTTTATTTATGACAATTTAAACTTTAAAATTTTGGTATAAATCATAGTAAAAGTTTGAAATTTAGCCTTGACGTCTTGCTACTTTATAATTTTCTAATCAAAGTACTCCAGTGTACAAAGTTCATCTTTGTAGCTAACAAAGAAAAAACTAATCATTAATCGTAACTGAAATTGTATCCAATGTACTCAAACTAACAAATTAAAAGTGAACTAAATCCAATTAATAATGAATTATAAAATATTGACTAATTATAATGAGGTGGTTGTAGCCGCTAGCGGTATCCATCTTCTTCCCATGCTGATTGGGTACTTACGATATGTTGTTATTACGATGTATTTAATTATTTGAAAATTAATGCTATACATGTGAGAATTGAAACAAATTTAATATATAAAATAAGTTAAGGAGATCTTCTTACGTACCACTGAAATCGTTTTGTCCTAAATACAATTCTTCAAGTGCCGATAGGTTTCCAATTTCATTTGGAATAGTTCATGTCAACCATTTAAGCATATAGGTTTCAATATATCAAATTTAAATTCATATGAAATAGATCTAATGAAAGAAGAGAAGTACCAACTAATTTGAAGTCGATAATTAAGTACTTGTGAAGTCAATGTTATCAAACCTAATTCTTAAAGTGCTGATAAGAATCAAATTTCATTTGGAAGTCGATAATAAAGTACTTCTTAATTCATTATCAAATACGTTAATAGTTTGAAGTTCATGGCAATGCAATAGATTTGAAAGTATCTCTCCACGAAATGTCTTAGTTCAGTTGCATGGATCTTTAGCAAACTTTCATAAAAATTAGTTATCCCAATGGATATTGATAGTAGAGAATAAATTTTGAAGATGGTTGAAAGTGAGTCTCCGAAAAATTCCCGAATGAAAGAGTGAACAAAACCAGCAATTAAATTCGATGGATCCAAACATGCCCTTTGAATACATTTTAGGAGTCAAATATATTAAATTTCAAGAAGTTATTATCAAATAATAACACTGAAATTGTAAAGAGTTAATTTTATTGAAAAAAAAAAATCAAATTCAACTGTTGGTGTTTATATTATTAAAATAATAAATGATTTATCGTGACAAATGTACAAATTAATTTAAAATATTAAATTATTCTGGGTGATGCAGAGCAAAAGGGAAAATATACTAGAGTAAAGAATAAATTTAAAACCACACTAATTCTTAAAATGCATGCGAATTTTTGAAAATCAATAATTTACACTCATAATAGAATATGGAATAATTAATCTTAGTTGACAAATCGTTGATTCCGCACAAAGCATTTGCGGTCAAAAATTGTAAAACAAAAACTCTCACAACTTTCATATGTAAAGCGCATCTTTGCAGCTAACAAAGATACGCCTAATCATTAAGCTTAACTGAAATTGCAATTTAGGTCCTCGAACTAACAAATAGAACAAAACTAATCAAACTAATAATGAAAATATTTTAAAATAATGACTAAATATATTGATTAGGAGCCTCTAGCGGCATTCCATCTTCATCTCTTTTAGGCGAAAATTTTAGAAGAACTCTTACTACTTTATAATTTTCTAATCAAAGTATTTCAGTGTACAAAGCTCATCTTTGAAGCTAACAAAGAAACACCTAATCATCAATCATAACTGAGATTGCATCAATCTAACAAATTAAAAATGAACTAATCCAATTAATAATGAATTATAAAATACTGACTAATTATTATAATGAGGTGGTTGTAGCTGCTAGCGGTATCCATCTTCATCCCATGTTGATTGGGTACATACGATTTGATGTTATTACGATGTATTTAATTATTTGAAAAATGCTATACATGTGAGAATTGAAACAAATTTAATATATAAAATAAGTTAAGGAGATCTTCTTACGTACCACTGAAATCGTTTTGTCCTAAATACAATTCTTCAAGTGCCGATAGGTTTCCAATTTCATTTGGAATAGTTCATGTCAACCATTTAAGCATATAGGTTTCAATATATCAAATTTAAATTCATATGAAATAGATCTAATGAAATAACATACATGCTGAAAAACATTTTTCAGAAGAGTGTAAAACGTATAGGTGGCAACCTAAAGTTCATTTCAATTTTAATTAAAGAGAAGAAGTACCAACTAATGTGGTGTCGATGATTAAGTAAGTATGTAAGAAGTTATTTTTGCGCGATTTACTTCTAATAATTATCATGAAAATGCCATGCCTACTGGAAAAAGATTTGTCAAAAGAGTGTAAAATGCCAAGGTGGTAACCTAAAGTTCATTTAGATTTTCCATCAGCATAAATAATTTAATATATGACCGTTTTAAATTTAGAGTTTTGGCATAAACCTTTGTTTGAGACACTATATAACAAATTGAAATAAATTTAATCTATAAAATAAGTTTAGGAGATCTAGATACGTACCACTGAAAAAGTTGCCACTAAGTTCCAGTGTAGTAAGCTTAGGAAAATTTGAAATAGAGGCAAGAATTTCTCCACTCAATTGGTTGCAACAAAGATAGAGACCTTTTAGATCTGGGAGCCCATTGGTTACTGGGAGCCCATTGGTTACTGATGATGGAAAACTTCCAGAGATACCATTGTAATTAAAATCGAGCATTTGTAACATGGAGAGATTGAAGATGGAATCTGGTATTTGACCCTCAAGACTGTTATTAGAAATGCTCAAAACCTTCAAATTTGATAAACTGCCGATTGAATGCGGAATTTTACCTGTATTGCACAGAGTACTCTGGAGTTTGTCAATGAACTCAAATTAATGAATACAAGAAGCACTAATAAGTAAGTAGATAGATACATGTTAAGATATTTCCATCCAAATATAAATATTGAAGTTCTTATATGTTTCCAATTTCATATGGAATGCTTCCTGTGAATACATTTTAGGATATTAAAAATTGAAATCCATAGGCCAAATATTTAAAATTTCAAAAAGTTATTATCAAATAATAATACTGGAATTAGATAATTAAATTTAAAATATAAAGGTTATAAATTTCAATATTGTTGGCTCTAAATTTTATTATTAAAATAAGGGTGACTATAGAATGACAAATGAATGATGAATCGCCTAATTTAGAATATTAAACTATTAAATAAACAAGCTAGCGCAGTGCGAAAAGAACGGAGAATGAACCTAAAAACACGTCTATTTATACAATGCTTGTGAGTTTAAAAAATCAATAATTCGTTGATTTGCGATCATAAGCCGAATAGTTGGTTTAAATGGAAAAATCATTGAATTCATTTAATACCAACTTAGGCGAAAATTTTAGAAGAATTCTTACTACTTTATAATTTTCTAATCAAAGTATTTCAGTGTACAAAGCTCATCTTTGAAGCTAACAAAGAAACACCTAATCATCAATCATAACTGAGATTGCATCAATCTAACAAATTAATGAACTAATCCAATTAATAATGAATTATAAAATACTGACTAATTATTATAATGAGGTGGTTGTAGCTGCTAGCGGTATCCATCTTCATCCCATGTTGATTGGGTACATACGATTTGATGTTATTACGATGTATTTAATTATTTGAAAAATGCTATACATGTGAGAATTGAAACAAATTTAATATATAAAATAAGTTAAGGAGATCTTCTTACGTACCACTGAAATCGTTTTGTCCTAAATACAATTCTTCAAGTGCCGATAGGTTTCCAATTTCATTTGGAATAGTTCATGTCAACCATTTAAGCATATAGGTTTCAATATATCAAATTTAAATTCATATGAAATAGATCTAATGAAATAACATACATGCTGAAAAACATTTTTCAGAAGAGTGTAAAACGTATAGGTGGCAACCTAAAGTTCATTTCAATTTTAATTAAAGAGAAGAAGTACCAACTAATGTGGTGTCGATGATTAAGTAAGTATGTAAGAAGTTATTTTTGCGCGATTTACTTCTAATAATTATCATGAAAATGACATGCCTACTGGAAAAAGATTTGTCAAAAGAGTGTAAAATGCCTAGGTGGTAACCTAAAGTTCATTTAGATTTTCCATTATCATAAATAATTTTTATATACGACCGTTTTAAATTTAGAGTTTTGGCATAAACCTTTGTTTGAGACACTATATAACAAATTGAAATAAATTTAATCTATAAAATAAGTTTAGGAGATCTAGATACGTACCACTGAAAAAGTTGCCACTAAGTTCCAGTGTAGTAAGCTTAGGAAAATTTGAAATAGAGGCAAGAATTTCTCCACTCAATTGGTTGCAACAAAGATAGAGACCTTTTAGATCTGGGAGCCCATTGGTTATTGATGATGGAAGACTACCAGAGATACCAATGTTATTAAAATCGAGTATTTGTAACATGGAGAGATTGAAGATGGAATCTGGAATTCGACCCTCAAGACTGTTATTAGCAATGCTCAATTCCTTCAAATTTGATAAACTGCCGATTGAATGCGGAATTTTACCTGTATTGCAGCAGAGTACTCTGGCATTAATGAAAGCGGGAAGTACTAATAAGTAAGTAGATAGATACATGTTAAGATATTTCCATCCAAATATAAATATTGAAGTTCTGATGTGTTTCCAATTTCGTATGGAATGCTTCCTGTGAATACATTTTAGGATATTAAAAATTGAAATCCATAGGCCAAATATTTAAAATTTCAAAAAGTTATTATCAAATAATAATACTGGAATTAGATAATTAAATTTAAAATATAAATTTCAATATTGTTGGCTCTAAATTTTATTATTAAAATAAGGGTGACAATAGAATGACAAATGAATGATGAATCGCCTAATTTAGAATATTAAACTATTAAATAAACAAGCTAGCGCAGTGCGAAAAGAACGGAGAATGAACCTAAAAACACGTCTATTTATACAATGCTTGTGAGTTTAAAAAATCAATAATTTGTTGATTTGCGATCGTATGCCGAATAGTTGGTTTAAATGGAAAAATCATTGAATACATTTAATACCAACTTAGGCAAAAATTTTAGAAGAACTCTTACTACTTTATAATTTTCTAATCAAAGTATTTCAGTGTACAAAGCTCATCTTTGAAGCTAACAAAGAAACACCTAATCATTAATCGTAACTGAGATTGCATCAATCTAACAAATTAAAAGTGAACTAAATCCAATTAATAATGAATTATAAAATACTGACTAATTATTATAATGAGGTGGTTGTAGCCGCTAGCGGTATCCATCTTCATCCCATGCTGATTGGGTACTTACGATATGTTGTTATTACGATGTATTTAATTATTTGAAAATTAATGCTATACATGTGAGAATTGAAACAAATTTAATATATAAAATAAGTTAAGGAGATCTTGTTACGTGCCACTGAAATCGTTGTCCTGTAAATACAAAAGTTCAAGTGCGGATATGTTTCCAATTTCATTTGGAATAGTTCCTGTCAACCATTTAAGCATATAGGTTTCAATATATCAAATTTAAATTCATATGAAATAGATCTAATGAAAGAAAAGATGTATCAACTAATTTGAATTCGATAATTAAGTACTTGTGAAGTCAATTATAATTCTTGAAGTACTTATTAATTCATTATCAAATATGTTAATAGTTTGAAGTTCATGACAATGCAATAGATTTGGAAGTATCTCTCCACGAAACATCTTAGTTCGATTGCATGGATCTTAAGCAAACTTTCATAAAAATTAGTTATCCCAATGGAGAGGAGATTTGAAGATGGTTGAAAACGGACACATAATAATCCCTCTTAATAATTACTAAGTTGAAATTTACCCCCCAAATGAAATAGCGAACAAAACCAGCAATTGAATTCGATGGATCCAAATATGCCCTTTGAATACATTTTAGGAGTCAAATATATTAAATTTCAAGAAGTAATTATCAAATAATAACACTGAAATTGTAAAGAGCTAATTTTATTGGAAAAAATTAAATTTAGTTATTGGTGTTTATATTATTAAAATAAGCATGATTTTATTATGACAAATGTACAAATTAATTTAAAATATTAAATTATTCTGGGTGATGCAGAGCAGAAAGAAAAATATACCAGCTTAGGCGAAAATTAATTTAAAATATTAAATGTACCGAATAGTTGGTTTAGATGGAAAAATCATTTGAGTACATCTAATACCAACTTAGGCGAAAATTTTAGTATTCTAGTATTCAAAGCTCATCTTTCCATCTAACAAAGAAACCCCTAATCATTAATTGTAACTGAAATTGCATGCAATGTCCTCAATCTAACAAATTAAAATTGAACTAAATCCAATTAATAATGAATTAAAAAAAATACTGACTAATCATTTAATTATTATTATTATTATTATTATTACGATATATTTAATTATTTGGAAAATGCTATACATGCTTAAACGTATTTTTCAAAGCTAATTTTATTCATTGTGCCGTCAAACCATATTGAATATTGTATCATTTTTTTTTTGTAAAAAATGATGTGATGACAACTTTAATTCTTTATGTAGGAATTAAAGATAAATTTGTTGGTCAACGTTTCTACACGTTTTGGCATGAATAATTTATAGGCCAAAATAGGTTCCCAGTTTTAAAATGCACAATTGAGGTTTCGTGTAGCTATGTAAAAGGACCTATTCAATAGGCAACAATATGCAGGTCACTATGAATGTACGAAATATCTATGATGTGAATGATTAACAATATTGTTCAATTTCACAATTTTTTGGAAAACATTATGTTTGGGGAGATTTATGTATATGAAAACCACATTAAACGTACCTATCAAATTATTTTGTCCTAGGAAGAGAATTTGAAGCTTTGACAAGTTTCCGATTTCCATTGGAATGCTTCCAGAAAAATTGTTGTACGACAGAGAAAGTAGTTGAAGCTTCCTGCATGTTCCCAAGCTTGGAGGAATGTTACCGCTTATTTGATTTTGAGAAATTCTTAGCGTCTCCAAATATGGAAGATTATTGCAGATATCAGAAGGAAGACTTCCTGAGAGACTATTGTTTCTTAAACTAATTACCGTCAAAAAAGAGAGGTTGAAAATCCTCTTAGGAACTTCCCCATAGAGTCTGTTATCGAAGAGATTTAACTTCTGTAAATTTTCAAGATTTCCAATACTTGTTGGAATAGGACCGCTTAGCTCATTGGCCTGCATCTCTATTTCTCGAAGCTGGCTTAAATTACCAATTTCATGAGGAATAAATCCATGAAAATTATTGTTGCTAATAATCAAGGATCTCAAAAAAGAGAGTGCACCAATTTCTTTGGCAATAGTACCTCCTATACCCATATCTACTAGATTCAAGTCCCAAACTCTTTGATTTCTACTGCCACAAGTAATGCCAACCCAATTACAGAACGAGGTTCCTTGTGACCAATTTTTAGCCAAGATATTATTTGGATCAGAAGTTATTTTAGATTTGAAGGCTAGAAGAGCATACTCATCTGTGGAGCTTTTTAGAGACGCGACAATGTTGATATGCAAGCAAAGCATTGCTAGAAACGTAAAGATCACATTATGCCCCATGGATAATTTGAAATTTATAAAGAAAACTGGGAGGGGGTTTGTAATGAGGAGTTTGCTACAAGTGTGGGTATATATATATATACACACGCGAGAAATAAAAGCTTCCTGCAAGATAAGTGAACAATGTAATTTATGGTTGAGAGTTGGATAGGCTTCTATCTCAAGGGAGTGGTGCTCATCACCCCATTATGGACTCCACTTTTCCTAAAAAAACAAAGAGACTTGACTACCAAGCCAGAGAAATTATTTCATTGGAGGCAGAGATTTTTCTTTATCTTTTATTGTGGAAACTGTGCAAATTTTTCCAAAAATGAAAGTTGTGTTATTCTAATAATCCAAAAGAAATAATTAAATTTTAAAGTCTTCATTGTCCACCAATACCCCATATTTCCTAGTAGAGCGTGGAGATTTTCTTAAGAAAATCAAAGTAGCTCGAAGTGTGCAAAATTTTAAATTTAAATAATAAACAGTTTGATCTTATGCAATATAGCTTGAATTTCCATCTGTAGAAGGAAGGTTTTCTTTTCCTTTAATTTTTTTCAACAGCCAGAAGA